>VWZI01022768.1:382780-413607 GCA_013396835.1 Psilopogon haemacephalus
TTTTTGAGCTTGTCTTATTTTTGTAGCCCTGCCTTTCTTCCTGCTTACCAGATTGTTTATACTTCAAAAGAAATATGCCTTCTGCTTGCTGCAGAGTGGCTCCTCTTTCCATTTTCCTGCAGCTAACGTTGGTTTCTGTTGTCCTTTTCCACGTTTAGACACAGGCAGGACAAATTTCGATGACAGCCCCTCCAACTGTTTCTAAATATTTCTTGCTCTCCCGGCAGAACAATTTCCTTATGTTAGAGAATTCGAATCAAACTTCCATAAGGCATTCTCCTCCACCCCTCCTGCCATCATCCCCAAACCCAAGGGGTTCAGTTTGTTCAAGTGGAGCTGGCTTTCTGCGCCTCCCCCCACCCAGCACCAGCAAAGCTGTCGGGAGTAGGAGCCTGCTGCCCACGGCCACCTGCTCTGCCAGAGGGTCCAGAGCCTTGCCAGCAGGGTGCCAAGGCAGCAGCTCAGAGTGGGAGGCTGCAGGAGGCAGATCTCTCCTGCCTTGCACTCTCTCCTGGCTGACCTCTGCTGACAAAGAGAAAACTTGCTGTAGGGGTTGGGTTTGGGTTTGGGTTTGTGCGGTTACAGTGGGGGATTTTCTTGGGCTTGTTGTGTTTTGGTTTGAGGTTTTCCCCCTAGTCTCCCCACCTGGCAAATTGCTTGTTCACACTCACCTGGAGTACAGCCTCCAACTCTAGGCCCCCAACACAAAAAGAACATAGACATGCTGAGGAGGGCCCCCAAGTTGATCAGAGGGCTTGAGCACCTCTCCTGTGAAGACAAGCTACAGGAATTGGGGCTGTTCAGCCTGGGGAAGAGAAGGCTCTTAGAGGTGCATTTCAATATCTGAAGGGCACCTACAGGGAGGCTGGGGAGGGACTGTTCAAAAGGGCTTGTAGTGGTAGGATGAGGGGGAGTGGTTTGAAAGTAGAGCAGGGGAGATGTAGGTTGGACATCAGGAGGAAGTTCTGCACAATGAGAGTGATGAAATACTGCAACAGGTTGCTTAGAGAGGTGGTAGATCACCCATTCTTAGAGACATTAAAAATCAGCCTTGATGTGTCTCTGGGCAGCCTGATCTAGTTGGAGGTGTTCCTGCTGAGTGCAGTGGGGTTGGACAAGATGACCTTTGAGGGTCTCTTCCAACCCAATGCAATCTGTGAGTTTTGTCATGCACAGCTGTAGGGGCAATAGGCTGATGGATGCATTGCAGAACTGTGCTTCCAGCCACTTAGAAGTCCTTTTGCCTGACCCAATGTGGTGGCACAGATCCTTTCCACTGACTTTAGGAGCAAGGCCTTCATTCTTCTCTTTCTGGGGAGGAGGAGTCAGCAAATCATTACAGAAGGTCTCATCCGACCTGGCCTTGAACACCTCCAGGGAGGGAGCAACCACAACCTCCCTGGGCAACCTGTGCCAGTGTCTCACTACAAACAACTTCTTCCTAACATCCATTTCAATCTCCCGTCTGCCAGTTTAAACCCATTCCACCTCATCCTGTAGTGATAGGGTGATGGGCAGTGATTTGAAATCAGAACAGGACAGATTTAGGTTGGACATTAGGAAGAAGCTCTTTACTATGAAGGTGGTAAACACTGGCATAGGTTGCCCAGGGAGGTGGTGGAGGCTCCATTCCTGGAGACGTTCTAGATCAGGCTTGATGGGGCTCTGAGCATCCTTCTCTTTCTGGGAAGGAGGAGTCAGCAAATCATCATAGAAGGTTAGGGGCTGGAAGGGGGCTTGAGACATCATCTAGTCCAACTCCCCTTGCCAGTGCAGGATTGCCTATACCAGATCACCAGGTCATCTTTAGCTTGATTTTATTTGGTTTTTAAACTGTCTAATTTCCTCTAAAAAAAAAAAAAAGAAAAAAAAGAGGGCCATGAGTTAAAAAAAAAAAACAAACTAAATAGTTTTAAAGAGATTCTTAAATATTTGTATTAAAAAAAAAAAAAAAAAAAAAAACAACAACATTATCTCNAAAAAAGCAGCAAGCTGACCATTATCTCTCTGGCAAGACAAACTTAGCAGGAGAGGAGTAATGCCTAAAGAACGACATGAATTTCAAGTAGGCTCCAAAGATGATAATGTGGAGGGCTTTGCAATCCCTCAATCTCCCCGTGGTTTCTGGTAATAATATGATCATTTTGCAGTGCCTTCTATTTTCATTATTTTCATTGTCACATAAATAAGGCATCAAAGTTTTGGTGCCTTGTGAGCAGTGTTCTCTAAATTGCAGTAATGGAGTGTTCTGCTTTGACCTTTTCAGTCGTGTGTGACTGGTTGGCTGGGCTTTTTTATTTATAGCTATGCTGAGTGCTGTGGCAGGAGTGAGTGGATACCAGCTCATAAAATACATCACCAAGCAAGGCAGCCTGGTTCTACCAAGGGGAGGTCATCTTTAACCAAGGTGGTAGCTTTCTGTTGAGGACGTAGTCAGGTGGGTAGTTGATGGTAGTGCAGTGGATGTGGTTTACCTCCATCTCAGGAAAGAATTTGGCACCGTCTGCCACAGCATCCTTGCAGCTAAACTGAGGAAGTGTGATTTGGGTAGTGAGGTGAATGTGAACTGGTTGAAGGAATGAAGTCAGTGAGTTGTGGTCAACGAGACAGAGTCTGTGTCTAGTGAGGTCCCTCAGGGGTCTGTGCTGGGACCAGTACTATTAAATGTATTCATCAGCAACTGGGATAAGGGAACAGAGAGCACTGTCAGCAAGTTTGCTGGTGATACCAAACTACATGGAGAGGCTGACACCCTCTTAGGCTGTGCTGTCATTCAGCCAGACCTGGACAGACTGGAGAGTTAGGTGGGAAGAAACTGAACAAAATCAGCAAGGGCAAGTTTAGTCCAGCATCTGGGAAAGAACCAGCCCCATGTATAGGCTGGGGACTGACCTGCTGGAGAGAAGCGTAGGGGGAAGGGACCAGGGGGCCCTGGAGGACGGAAGGATGACCATGAGCCAGCAGTGTGCCCCTGTGGCCAAGAAAGCCAAGGGCATCCTGGGGTGGATTAGCAGAGGGGTGGTTAGTAGGTTGAGAGAGGTTCTCCTCCCCCTCCACTCTGCCCTTGTGATGCCACATCTGGAATACTGTGTGCAGTTACAGGCCCTGGAATTCAAGAAGAACCTCAGGAAACTGCTTGAGGGAGTCCAGTACAGAGCCACAAAGATGACGAAGGCAGTGGAGCATCTCCCTGCTGAGGGAGCTGGGGCTCTGCTGCTTGGAACAGAGGAGCCTGAGGGGTGCCCTCATTCATGTTGATAAAGATGTGCAGGGCAGTGTCAGGAGGACAGAGCCAGGCTTTGCTCAGGGATGTCCAGTGACAGGACAAGAGGCAATGGGTGCAAGCTGGAGCAGAGGAGGTTCCACATAAACATAAGGAAAAACTTTTTCACTGTGAGGGTGTTGGGGCCCTGGAGCAGGCTGCCTAGAGAGGTTGTGGAGACTCCTTCTCTGGGGATGTTCAAAACCCACCTAGATGTGTTCCTGTGTGACCTGCCCTAGGTGTTGCTGGTCTGGCAGGGGTTTGGGCTTGCTACTGTTTTGAGGCCCAACACCTAATGATCTGTGACCTCCTGTAGTACTGGAAAACTCACAGAATCACAGAATTGTGAGGGTTGGGAGGAACCTCAAGGATCATCTGGTTCCAACACCTGTGCCATGGGCAGAGACACCTCATGCTAGATCAGGTTGCCCAGAGCCACATCTAGCCTGGCCATAAAAACATCCAGGGATGAGGCTTCCACCACCTCTCTGGACAACGTGTCCCAGTGTTTCACCACCCTCAAGGTGAAGAACATTTTCCTAACATCTAATCTAAATCTCCCCTCCTCTAGCTTGGATCTGTTCCCCCCGAGTTCTATCACTGCCCAACACTCTAAAAAGTCCCTTCCCAGCTTTCTTGCAGCCCCCTTCAGATATTGGAAGGCCACAATAAGGTCTCCTCAGAGCCTGCTCTTCTCCAGTTACTGTGCAAAAGCACAATATAATATTTTTTGTCTTGTGACAAAAGGCATAATGAGATTAGAAACTGCAGCAACAACAACAATAACAAAAAAAAAATTAATCCTTTCTAATGAGAGAGATTGTGCCTAGGAGGGGAAATGGTGTGAATTTAACTTGATCTCATTATACTCCTAAATTTGTAATCTCATTTTCCTCCTCAGATGCTTCACTTAAGCAGGCAGCAGTGTGTGTGTGTGTGAGATTGGATGTGATATGCTCTGTGTTTGGGAAAAGTTACTTTGTCTTTAGTGCACTGAAAGTGAGTAATCCTCAAAGCAGAGGGAAACTTCCTAAAGTTTGGAAGTCTTCGGTTTCTTATCTCAAGTTCTGCAGAGCCCAACTAGTGTGGACTGGCTCTATGTACCAGAGGGATGTGGACATGTCCAGCATGTCCAGAGAAGGGCCACGAGGATGCTCAGAGGGCTGCAGCACCTCTGCTGTGGGGAGACACTGAAAGAGTTGGGACTGTTCTGTTTGGAGAAGAGGAGGCTCCCAGGTGACCTTCTTGTGGCCTTCCAGGATCTGAAAGGGGCTACAGAAAAGCTGGGGAGGGACTTTTTAGGCTATCAGGGAGTGACAGGACTAGGGGGAATGGAGCAAAGCTGGAGGTGGGGAGATTCAGATGGGAGGTGAGGAGGAAGTTTTTCAGTATGAGAGTAGTGGGGCTCTGGAACAGGTTGCCCAGGAGGGTGTTTGGGGCCACTTCCCTGGAGGTGTTTGCAGCCAGACTGGCAGAGGCTGTGGGCAGCCTGATCTAGGGTAGGGTGTCCCTGGGCATGGTAGGGGGGTTGGAACTAGATGATCTTTGTGGTCCCTTCCAACCCTGACTGATTCTATGATTCTTCCCTGTTCCAGTGGCTGCAGTTCTTTAGAAAGCCTGTTCCAGTCTGTGAGGAGGGACACATGCAGAATAATTAGAGCAGAGAATTCCATGACCAGAATATAGGTTACCAAGATGAGGTTTTGGCTGTCAGTACTGAGCAAGAGCTGTGGGTTAAACTATAACACAGCTGCAGTGGACCTAGGAGTCTCTCTTAGCCAGCCATGAACCTCTGGCTCATGATTTTTCACTCATTTGCTCCACGAAGCAGATGGCTGAGGGGAGGGCAGGGAGGAGAAATGAGGAACCTTATTTCTCTGGAACGAATCAGATCTGTTCTCTTTCCCTATTTACCATCTTCTTTTGGATATGCTGCCTAAGTACTAAATGACTGCACTCAAGGCTCTGACAGTTTTTTTAGCTGTGCTCCTTTGTCATGAGAGGATAAAGGACACAAAAGAAGCTGCTTATTCCTGTGCATCCATAACCAAAAGTGCATCCCTTGCAATGTGTTCCTGCCTGCAGCTGAAGGAGCAGAGCTCCAGCCTCAAAACCTTGTCACGGTCTCCTGCCTCCTTGCTGAGGCAGGAGAGAAATAGTGGAGAATCCAGGCCTGAAGTTGCTGTCAGGGCTGGGAATGCAGGGATTTCTTTCTCAGCCTTGGACTAGGAATATGCATGAGCAAGTAATGAGACACTTAGGAGCTCAAAATTAGTCTCTTCTCTTAGCAACTTCCTTCTTCTCACACTTCGAAGCACTCTAACCGGTCCTTCCTTCTTTATAATCCACCTCCAGGATTTGAGCAATGCAGAAGCTTCCAAAATGCAAGTGCTTACAATAGGAACTCATCTAACAAGCATCTGGCCAAGAAGGGAAGGCAGCAAGTTTCTGCCCCTTTTAACTCTGGCACCAGGGCCAGGAAGTAGCTACTACCGAGGAGCTGTGACTCGAGCTCTTGCAACCCTGAGGTCTCCTTCAGACTCCCACATGCAACAAGATAAAGTGCTCAGTTGGGAAAAGGGATGGAAAGGGAATAGGAGCTGTCTGAAATGCACCTTCTATAAGGTGTTACAATAACTTAAATTTTTAAAAAGTAATCTTTTTGGTTTTGGCTTCGTAACTCCTTTTGTGTGCACACTTTTTTTTTTCTTTTTTCTAATTAATAATCATAGAATGGATTAGGTTGGAAGTGATCTCAGAGATCATCTACTGCATTCTCAACTAGACTCAGCTGCTCAAAGTCTCACCCAGTCTAGCCCTCAACACCCCATAGGAGGAGGTATCCACAACCTCCCTGGCAGCCTATTCCAGAGTTTCACCACCCTCACACTGAAGAACTTCTTCCTAAGATCCAGTCTAACCCTGCTCTTCCTCAGCTTCAAACCATTCCCTCTTGTCCTGTCTCTAGACATCCTCATGAAAAGTCCCTCTGCAGCCTTCCTGTAGGATCTTTCCAGGTATTGAAAGGCAGCTCTAAGGTCCTCCCTGTATCTATTCTTGTCCAGGCTGAACAATCCCTGGTCCCTCAGCCTATCCTCATGGCTGAGGTGCTGCAGCCTTTGGCTGTTTCACATTTCCACAGCATTAAAATTTCTGAGTTAATTGTTCTTTTTTGCCCTCTCTAAAATAAATCTGCTTTACTCCTCACTGCTAAATAGGAAGGATCAATACAGACAACAATGTCATAAGAAAATGAAACTAGTTAAAGAAAACCACTTTCCCATTTTTCTCTTATTTCCCTTGTTCCATGTCCATTATTCTGTGCTATCTTGTATCAACCTGAGCCTGGGCTGTGAATTAAATCAATAACCACTTTGCCTAAATGGAACTCTCAGGAGTTAAAACCCAACCACTCCGTACTGTTGTTATTTTCCCTTTCATTGCTTATTTATTTTGCCTCCACTTTGTGCTGTGATTCGTAGGATGCGTTCATAGAATGGCCTTGAGCTGGAAGGGGTATTAAAGATCATCTAGTTCCAACCTCCCAGCCGTGGGTAGGGGCACCTCCCACTAGACCATGTTGCTCAAAGCTTCATTCTGCCTGGTCTTCAACATTTCCAGTGATGAGGCTACCTCAGCTTCTGTGGGCAACCCATTCCAATGTCTCATCACCCTCATAGTGAAGAACTTATTCCTAATGTCCAGTCTGAATATGTCCTGCTTTAGCTTAAACCCATTGTCCCTTGTCCTGTCACCACATGCCCTTATAAAAAGTCCCTCCCAATAGCCCATTGGAAGGCTTCTACAAGGTCTTTCCAGAGCCTTCTTTTCTCCAGACTGAAGAAACTCAACTCCCTCAGCCTTGTCTCATAATAGAGGTGCTGCAGCCCTCTGGTCATCCTCCTGGCACTCCTCTAGACTCTCTCCATCAGGTCCATGTTGTTTCTGTGTTGGTTTTCAGAGCTGGACACAGTACTCCAAGTGGGAACTCACCAGTGCAAAGTAGAGGGCCAGAATCGCCCCTCTTGACCTCCTGGCCCTGCTGCTTTTGATGCAGCCCATCTATGGACTCATCTGAGCTTGTTCTGAACGACCAGCATGGGGTGTAACAAACCACCACATGAATTCTGTGGTGCTCTACAGCTGCTTTGTACTCAGGAGGCATTATTGGAAAAGTTGAAACTATTGGAAATTCATCATACAATGGTTTAGGTTGGAAGGGACCTCAAAGCTCATCCAGTTCCAACTCCCTGCCATAGGCAGGGACACCTCCCACTAGAATAGGATGCTCACGACCTCATCCAGCCTGGCCTTGAACCCCTCCAGGGAGGGAGCAGCCACAACCTCCCTGGGCAGCCTGTGCCAGTGTCTCACCACCCTCACTGTGAAGAACTTCTCCTAACATCCCATTTAAATCTCCCCTCTGCCAGTTTGAACCCATTCCCCCTCACATCCTGTCATTACAAGACCTTGTGAACAGTCCCTCCCCAGCCCTCCTGTAGGCCCCCTTCAGATACTGGAAGGTTACTTTAACTCCCCATTTCAGTGCCCAGTTTCAGCAGACACTGAATGCCCAGCAGACTGTCTGTGACCTGGCCATGATATATCCTCTCTATACCAACTGCTTTCCTCCTCCACAATCCTTTTTCCCTTTTTTTTTTTTTCCCTTTTTTTTTTCTACCATGAGCATTTTTTACTCACAAAAATCTTCAGGCTTACTTTGACAAAAATTCAGTTGGACAGGAACACATGTTAAATAAAACACAAGTATGGAGGGGAAAAAAAAAAGCCCTCATAAAATACTGCCTCCTGTATATCATGTTCCAAAACATTAAAGACTCCACAGGAATAGGAGCTCACAGCACACTCTGTGGTATTCTGGGTTTGGGGTGGTTTTTTTTATCATGGTCTTTTGTTTTTTTTTTTTTTGGAAGTCAGTCTGAAACTGAGTCAAGTGAATTATTAAAGCAACCTTGAGTAACTATGCCCTGGGTTTTTTTGTAGGCTTTTTTGAGCACTGTGTTTATTTACACCATTTAGTAACAAGTTACTCATACGATAATGTTGTTGTTGTTGTTATGCACTGTGCATAAGCTGAGTTTTTTTTCTTTTTATCTCTTCTCCCTTTTACTTGCATTCTTGACCTGGACTTTTTCCCCGTGGTTCCAACCCCTTTCTCTCTGAAAGGAGGTTGCAGTGAGATGGAGGTTGGGCTCTTCTCCCTAGTATTAAGTGATTTAAACTGGCAGATGGGAGATTGAAACTGGATGTTAGGAGGAAGTTCTTTCCAGTGAGGATGGTGAGACACTGACACAGGTGCTGTACTGGATTTAAGCTAGCCCCACCCTGAGCTCAATAGCTCAATAAATACTTGATTTGATTTGGAAGTAAAAAAGATATAAACTTTGACAATAAATAGGAGGTAAGGGGAGTTTTACAGAAGGTGGGAAAAAGTGGAACCAGAATGCAGTGTATGGGGAATGAGGGAAGTTACAGATGATAAAGGGAAAAGGGATCAAAATGCACAAAGTAAAAATGCAACCTGTGAAAAGGGAGAGATGAGTCCAAGCACTGGGATGGGTGATTTGATGATGGATGAAGCAGGATTTAGATGATTGGATGATGCAGTTAGTTAAAAGTTCCAAAGAAAAAGGGTTGCTCTCCCCACGTGCTGGCTGGAGAGCATGTGGTGGTCTGGCAGCAGAACAGCAAGGAGCTGGTCAAGCAGAAAGAGAAGACAAGATGTCCACCTCTTTTCATAGCAGTCCTTAGCAGGAAGTGGGAGGGGGCTAAACATGATACCTGGGAACAGGTCAGACCACCCCCAGGGAGGCTTCAGGTGAGCTTAACCCTCTACAGCTGCCCAGGGTGGTTGTGGCTTCTCCCTCCCTGGAGGTGTTGAAAGCCAGGTTGGATGAGGCCTTGAGTGACTTGTTCTAATGGGAGGTGTTCCTGACTATGGCACAGGGGGGTTGGAGCTAGATGATCTTTGAGGTCACTTCCAACCTAAACAATTCTAGGATAGAAACAGAGCAAATGGCCTCAACTTGTGCCAGGGGAGGTTTAGATTGGAAGTGAGGAAAAAGTTCTTTCCTGCAAGAGTGGTCAGAGGTTGGAAGAGGCTACCCAGGGAGGTGATGGAGTGAAGGTGTTCAAAAAAATTGTGGTACCTCAGGACATGGTTTAATGGCCATAGTGGTGTCAGGTCCACAAATGGACTCAATGATCTTAGAGGTCTTTTCCAGCCAGAACAGTTCTGATGGTTTTGTTTGCAGACGCTGAGGATTGAGATGACTTGAAAGGGTCCTGTTGTCCTTTACTCAACTTGTTCTACTCTAGGACTCTTTTGCAGTGGTCTACTGCTGCTGGCAGCCACTTCTCACTGGCAGCCTTCAATGTGCTAGTGCAGGTTCCATGGGCCACCTGTCTTGCCCATCCACCAGCATTTATCTCTGATTCTTGTTTGTTGTTCCCTACTTATCAGGGCATCTTCATATTATGCTGTGCTGCCTCTCCAGCTAATGCGTGGGGGAGAGTATGGAGGGAGTCAAATAATTGCTGGTTCTTGTCTTGCTGTCTGTGAACTGAGCTTCTGCTGTGTCTGTCCAAAAAGATACCTGCTGGGATTTTTATTTATTTGCCAGCTGGAAAGAGCAATAACAGAACATAAACTGTGCCGTTGTCCATCTGCCTGAATTGATTATTTTCTTCTAGACCTGTGTCTATGCCCTGCAGATCAGGTCTGTCATACCCTCTTCACCAGAGTATTAGAAATGTATTTTGTCTAACTTTGTGCTACCCTTTCAGCCTAGGCTGAAATACAAAATGAGCTAAGCCATGCTCCATGTTTTTTTTCAGGGAGATCAGAGGATATCAGGGGCTGGAAGGGACCCAAGGAGATCAAGTCCAACCTCCCTTCCAGAGCAGGACCAGACAGTCTAGCTCAGGTCACACAGGAACACATCCAGACAGGCTTTGAAAGTCTCCAGAGAAGGACACTCCACAGCCTCTGGGGAGCCTGTTCCAGTGCTCTGGGACCCTTACAATCAATAAGTTTCCCCTTGTGTTGAGGTGGAGCCTCCTGTGCTGCAGCTTCCAACCATTGCTCCTGTCGTAGTAGTGGGAAGTGTCCCTGCCTATGGCACAGGAGGGTTGGAACTGGATAATCTTTGAGGTCTCTTCCAACCTAAACCATTCTATGATTCTCACTCAATCAAATCTAGCCTTGTGGCTCTCTGTCTGAGCAAACCTGAAGTGTAACCAGCAGGAGAAATGAAAAGGCCATCTGCTGTCATTACCTCTGCCCTGCTGATTCTAAGTTTAAAGATGCTGAGGTTAATGGACAGAAGGAAGCTCTTGAAGCCTTTGACTCTCTTCTCTCCTTCTTTTCCCACTTTCTACAGGCTTTCAAAGAAGATTGCTGTTGCCAGCCCTGCCCAGAAGGCCTGCTGCCTGGCCATGAAGAGCCTAGGAGCCTTGCTAAAGCATCTGCTGCGGCTTCAGTAGCCTGACCTCAAGCTTTGTAGGGTGCTGGCTTGGTGAGTCAAATTTTAGCTATCCTGTAGTAGTTGCAATGATTTCCAGACTGAGCCTAACACATCTGACTTTGTCCAGCAGCCTTTCAGTGCAACTGAGACAAAACTTTACCCCAACTCTTGTTCTGCCTGGGTAAGATTGCTGATTCCATAGCTATTACTTGCTATGGAAAGGCTTTTGACAGTGGAGCCACAAAGGGCTCAACATCATAGCACAGGGCTTCAGGTGGTCACCAGGATGGACAAGCACACCTAGAGAGAAAACTCATCCCCTGGTGCTTCCAGGCTATGCAGCATGCTGATCAGAGTGGTCAAGGAATGTGGTTTCCAGGGCTTGATTTGTGCTCATAATGAAGCTGTGAGGTGAATCTAGGCTTGAAGTCTGCCCATAATGTCTGTCCCAAATGTACTCAGGTTTTGTCCTCTCTGGAGTTTAAATATTCCCAGCTTTAGGCATGAAGCCAGCTATTTTCCTTTTCATTTTCCAACACAAATGGATTTAGTTCCACTTTCATTCTCTTTCTAAACCTCTCTCTTCATTTGGCTGTTGTCTTTGATCTGGAGTGTGCGGGGTGCCTTTTCTGTGCCTTTCCTGTTCCCTTCCTTTCAAGAGGCATTCTGGCTTTTTATTGCCTTCAAAGTCTTAGTGTCTCCTTGGTGAGAATTGCAGGTCAGCAGGACAGCACTAACTGGTCTGAGCACTTTGGTATTTGCATCTTGTATAGAAGGTGCTGAGTCTGGTCTGTAGTACAGCAACATCAGCAGGAAATGATCCTTCCTTCAGCAAAGAGAAGCCCAATGAACTAATTTAGCACCTCCACTGAGAATTAGCTCATCAGCCTCTCTTGCGAAGTAAACAACACAAATAAACATCATAAGCTGTAGCTTTCTGAATAATTTGTTTTCCTGCAGCTCAAAAGGTGCTTTTGTTTAAAGTTCAACATTTTTTGTGGTGCGGTGCCTCTGGGTATCTAAACATAAGGCGAACGAAAAACTATCTGGGGTTTGGGTTTTTTTTTTGTTAGAGCACCACACTTGTGCAGGTATCTTTTGAAAAGAAATGCACAGGCAAACTTTCAGCCCAAGGGCCCAAAAGAGATCTTCAGGGTTAAGAGTTCCAGAATGTTCTGCCACTCCTCCCCGAGCAGTTTGTCCACACCCAAA
This sequence comes from Psilopogon haemacephalus, assembly GCA_013396835.1. Lineage (NCBI taxonomy): Eukaryota > Metazoa > Chordata > Aves > Piciformes > Megalaimidae > Psilopogon > Psilopogon haemacephalus. Next base: position 394,742 of record VWZI01022768.1, read on the forward strand.
TGTCTCTTTGTCTACCGTCCCCCAGAACTTGGATGTCTTCGGTTTTGCTGGCGGTTACACAGTGTGGCCTTACAGCTGCAGCATGCAATTAATCCACCAAACCAGACAACTTCACAAACAGCTGAAAGCTACCAATTAATCCTAGCTTCAAACATCCACAAAGGCACGCTCCATCAGGTCGTGGGGAAGCTTACAGCTAGGGTTGTTATTTGTCAGAGGGAAAGCGTCTTGCAGTTGTTAGGTTTCCAGCCACGTGGTTCCTTTCTAAGTCATCAGTACTGTGGTTTTCTCAGGCAGCTGGGTGGGAGTGAATGAGCTGGCTCCTACATAATGAAACCAGCTCCAGCTTCACACTTGCATCCCAACCTTCAAAGCCATTGGCACTGTTACAGAACTGTTTCAGCTGGAAAAGACCTCCGAGATCCTTGAGTCCAACCATCAACCCAACATCACCACAGCCATTAAACCATGTTTCTTGAGCACCTCCAGGGGAGGTGACTCCACCTACCCTGTGCAGCCTGTTCCAATTACTGACCACTCTTAGGAAGTTTTCTTTCCTGTAATATCCAACCTAAACCTGCCCTAATGTAATTTGAGGCCATTTCCTCTCAGCTTATTGCGGTTACTAGGAAAAAGAGACTGACTCCTGCCTCGTTCCAGCCTCCTTTCAGGGAGTTGTAGAGGCCTCTTCTCTACTCTCAATAACCCTGGTGTAAGGATCTGTGCCCATACAATATCTGACATGGAGTTTCCTTTCAGTTCCCTCCTTCATCACCTTCATTCTTGTCCTGGTTTTTCACTTGCTTCTGTAGTTACTAGGAAGAAGAAGCTGACCCTTACCACACTCCAACCTCCTTTCAGAAAGTTGTAGAGAGCAATGAAGTCTCCTCTCCTCTGCTCCAGACTCAATAACCCCAGTGTAAGAATCTGTGCCCATACAATATCTCAGATGTAGTTTCCTTTCAGTTCCTTCCTTCATCACCTTCATCCTGGTCCTGGTTTTTCACTTGCTTCTGTTGTGTGAGATGTAGGAGGTGGGGAAGAGGCCAGGAGCAGAACTCCAGTGCAGACTTCACACATCAGCTGCCACCCCATGAGCACCATCTAGCTGACTCCTACAACAACAGCACGGGAGGCTGAGCAGGTGCAGCCACTGCGATTCTACGACAGGAGCTTTTCATGGCACAGCTCTGTGATGTTAGCTCTAAAAACGCCGTGAAGCACCTGGGAGCCTGATATCCATAGAAACCTGCTTGCCACAAACACACATCTGCTTGTCTCACGGTGCAGTGACGTGGCAAAAGCATCTTCTGCTCTGGGCTGTCTGCTTGAAGCAAACTTCACAGTCTGAGGATCAGGGCTTTTCACCTTTTGTGCAGTCCAAATAGCAGGAGTGCTGCATGCCATTTGTTTGCAGCTGATCAATTCTCCGTGAAGACAGCACTAGGCTGAGGGAGAAGCACTTAAGTGCAGCCCGAAAAATCGCCTCAATACACCGTGTGCCTCCTCATCTGAGACCTTATTTGCATCCTTTCTTTTCTGCAAAAGCATTCTATGAAGATGACTTAATTACTTCTTTCGTAGTCATTTGAAAATGCAAAGCCTCTGCCATGTTCACAACCAGAAAGTGTTTTTATTCCCTCCTGAAGGAGCATTACTGTTCCCTGGGTTTATTTGGTGAGTTTGATTTTTTTTGTTGTTCTTGGAGGTTTTCCATTTCTTGTTCTGATGTTAAAAGCCTCACTGAAGAATATTCACAGACTTCATTGGGTGGGAAGAGATCCCCAAAGATCATCTTGTCCAGTGCTCCCTGCAGTCAGCAGGGACACCTCCAACTAAGTGAGGCTGCCCAAAGCCACATTGAGTCTGATCTTGACGGGTAGCCTGGTAGCCTGTTCCAGTACTTTACCACTCTCATTGTGAAGAATTCCTTCCTTATGGCAAATTTCCTTGGAATGATGATGGCTTGCAATTGTAGAAACACTGCTGGGGATGTTTTACACTATGGAAATTGAGAGGTCAGGGATCTACTGTACTGAGCTCATCTCTAAGCTATGGAATTGTATCTTCTCCATGTTTTCCAGTTTTAGTAGGCATCTGAGCATTCTTTTCTTTGTATCAGTAGCTGATGAGTTCATCTTTTTTTTTTTTTTTCCAGGAAAAGACAAAATCCTGCCTTTCCCTACATGAGTTCCACTTGGCTATATGCAGTACAAAATGGTGGTGTGAGGAAAGATGCTGGGTGGGAACTGAGGGAAGATTGTGAGGAGGTGCAGAAGGATTGTGTTTGTTGTTTAGTAAATGAAGAGCAGATTCTAGTCTGGGTGCTATCCACCTCTCACAGAACAATTCAGATCACTCTCTGCTGCTCTTGGAGAGTTCAGCTTGCAAATGAACAAAAAAATATTGGGCAATGTAGGAGACACCAAGTCACATGGATGATTGGTGCATATAATTCAAGAGTTCCCTTGATGGGTTCTTTGGACAGTGCAGCCTGAAAATGTTTTTGTTGTTAAACCAAGTAGGAGGTGGAACCACCTTCAAAAATACAGAGGGTCAGCATCCCTGAGGTGCACAAACAGCAGTCTCCAAAGCTAGCTGGAAGCCAAGCATAAGGAAATGCTGACTGACAACACCACAGATTGCACTGTGTTGAAAAGGGCCTTCAAGGTCACCTTGTAAAACTGCCCTCAGTCAGCAGGGACACCTCCAACTAGAGCAGGCTGCCCAGGGCCACATTCAATCAGATCTTGAATGTCTCCAGGGACAGGACCTCAACCACATCCCTGGGCAACCTGTTCCAGTATTTTGCCACCAGCAGCTATAGTCAAGTCTCTGGAGTTTTTTAGGCTGTCTCAATATCTTTCAAGGAGGAATGCTAAAATATCTCCAAAATTCTATAGCTTTTCAGACAATGGGACCAGCTTTACCCTTCTTTACTTCTCACAGCTGTGTGCACAAAGTTGGTTGCCTCCATGAGCTGCATTCTGGCTCCTGATGTTTCAGTTGCTGATATCTGTAAGGTGCTGCTGGTGAATTTATGGCTTGCCCCCCGCCTGCAGTCTGCCTAAACTATTCCTATATTCTCTGCCCTATCAAAACCAATTTGGCTAATAGAGCTTCATTTGAGTCTTGCTCCAGTTCATGTAGCTGTGGCTGATTTCAAGTTAGTTTGGTATTTGTCTCCTTGCACTGCCCCTTGTCAAGAAGGCTGCAAGGGCAGGGGAGAGTCAGTAGACCTCACACTAGACTCACAGAATCACAAAATGTTAGGAATTGGAAAGGACCTTCAAGCATCATCCAGCCCAACCCACCTGCCAGAGCAGCATCACTCAGGACAGGTCATATAGGAACACATCCAGGCAGGTTTTGAAAGTCCCCAGAAAAGGAGACTCCACAACCTCTCTGGGCAGCCTGTTCCAGAGCTCTGCTACCCTCACAGGGAAAAAGTTTTCCTATATTCCTGTGGCACTTCCTCTGCTCCAGCTTGCACCCATTGCCCCTTGTCCTGTCGTTGCACAGCACTGAGCAGAGCCTGGCTCTCTCCTCCTGACACTGCCCTGCACATCTTTATCAACTTGAATGAGGTCACCCCTCAGGCTCCTCTGCTCCCAGATAAAGCTCCTCAGCTCCCTCAGCCTTTCCTCAGCAGGGAGATGTTCCACTGCCTTCAGCATCTTTGTGGCTCTGCGCTAGACTCCTCCAACCAGTTCCCTGCCCTTTGTGAACTGAGGGACCTAGAACTTGACACAACATTCTGGCTGTGACCTCACCAGGGCAGAGTTGACACTGTTAGTGCTTAATTTAATCCAAGCAGAGATTCTTGAGCGTAAGCATCATGAGGCTTGGCAGCACAAGCAAATAGCTGTCATCTATGTTACCTTCACTACCCCAGAACAGGTTAACAATGCTTACTTCTTGACAACTGGATAGGTCCTGCCCCTAGCAAAAATAAGATTCTGCAACCTGAAGGAGATTGGCTTCTGGGTTACAATGGCAGCTTAGAAATAAGTTTTTTATGTTCAAGGTAATAGATGATAATTGATAGATATATTGATTGTGGATTTGATGTCCTTTTTTTTTGATGGGTTGTGTTTTTCTCCTTTCACCACTTTCCCTCAATGCCTGGTTTAAAACTGAGTTCCTTCATCCATCCCTCAAGGTTTATTTTAAATGGATTTGGTGTTAGCATAAAAATTGGCAAAAGCCTGCAGGTGATCCTCATATGAGAAGAGTGAAGTGATTTTTGTTTGCTGGAACGCACTCCCCCAAAGACCTCACCTGCAGCGCTGATACTTTCCATGCAGAGGAAAGGAGCAGAGGTCCTTTGTAAATTGTTCTGCCTTTGGTGATGGAAAACAAATTACAAGAAGCCAAGACACCAGATGCTGGTGTATCTGAAGGCATAAACTAATGCTGCTTAAGACAATAGTTCCTCTGACTTTAGTTTTTGTAAGTCTTGATCTGGGAGTCAGACCTATTTTCTCAATCCCCCTGTCCTTGCATGGTGTTACACTTCTTATGAAGGGCTTGTGCTACTGAAGGACTAGTGCAGAAGAACTCATTTCTCTCTTTGACTACATCTTACACTCTCAGTCAAGCCTTTGGCTCATCTCATGCTTTCACAGATTGCATTGGGTTGGAAGAGACGCTCCAAAGTTATCTTGTCCAACCCTGGTGCAGTCAGCAGGATACCTTCTCTGACTAGGTCATGCTGCACAAGGATTTATAGAGGCTGATCTTGAATGCCTGCAAGGACAGGGCATCACCCACAGCCCTGGGCAACCTGTTGCAGGATTTTCACCACTCTTACTGTGTAAAACTTCTTCCTGATGTCCAGCATAAATCTCCCTGCTCCACTTCCACACCACTGCCCTTCATCCTATCACTCTAAGCCCCTCTAAACAGTCCCTCCCCAGCCTTCCTGTAGGTCTTGGATATAGCTCAAAGGTCTTCCTGGAGCCTTCTCCTCTCTAGGCTGAACAGTTCCAATTCTTTCAGCCTATCTTCATAGCAGAGATGTTCCAGCCCTCTGATTATTTTGGTGGCCTCCTCTGGACCCACTCCAGCAGGTCCATGTCTTTCTGGTACTGGGAGCCCCAGAGCTGGACACAGTGTTCCAAGTGATGTCTCCCCAGAGCAGAGAGACAAAATTCCCTCTCCATCAGCTGGCCACACTGCTTTTGATGTAGCCCAGGCTGCCTTTGGCCTTCTAGGCTGCAAGTGCCCACTGCTGGCTCATGTGCAGCTTCTCTCCCACCAGCACTCCTAGGTCCTTTTCTGCAGGGCTGCTCTGGATTTCATCAGTTTCTCCTAACTCCATGATTGATTAGTTATGAACCAGTAATGCTGTTTCTCCTCTTCCCTCAGCTGTTTTGATATTTGTAAGGTAGTCAAACACAATGCCTGGGTCATAGATATGCATTGTTCTTAAGGGAGCAGTCAGTTAAATGCACACAGGGCACAAAGACTTGGTGAAAACCAAAACTATTGTGAATTTATTTCTTTCAGTTATATTCCATATTGTTGTTTTGGTGTTTGTTTTGTTTTTGGGTTTTTTTTTCCTAGCACCTTCTTGTAAAATGCTCCAAAATCTTGAACAAATTCAAAACTCTAAAGCTCTCCTTTGCATAAATTTAGCTCCTTGAGAGTATTTTATTGGCAAATCAAAATGCATGCACAGATGCACCTTTCAGAGCTTAATTTGGTAAACAAGGCATCATCTTCTGCTCACAGGGAAGCTGCCATAACTCGATGGTAACATCAATAGATTTACTGGAGATTTATATTTGGGAAACTGAGAGCAGCATTTGGGCTAAAGACTCCAGAGTGAGAAGCCAGGTAATTAGTCATTTGCCCAGCAAATGCAATCTACTCAGAAAATTTACAACCAGAATCAGAATTTTGTGCCAATATTAATTTTTTAGCCTGCTTTAAAAGTCTGCATTTTTCATCCTTAACTAATTCTTCTGTTAAATAAGATTATCTTTTCTTCTTGCTCACACATCAGAGGTTTCAGAGAGTCTTGCTTTTTACAGACACTTCTATTGTGAGGATGGGCTGAAGGAGCTGGGGCTGTTCAGCCTGGAGAAGAGAAGAATCTGGGGGGACCTTAGAGCTGCCTTCCAGTACCTGAAGGAATCCTACAGGAGGGCTGCAGAGGGACTTTTCCTGATGGTGTCTAGAGGCAGGACAAGTGTGAACGGTTTGAAGCTGAGGGAGAGCAGAAATAGACTGGGTCTTAGGAAGAAGTTCTTCACTACAAGGGTGGTGAGACTCTGGAATAGGCTACCCAGGGAGGTTGTGGATACCTCCTGCCTGGGGGTGTTCAAAGCCAGGTTGAATGAGGCCTTGAGCAGTCGAGTCTAGTTGAGAGCTGTCCCTGCCCATGACAGAGGATTGGAGTAGATGATTTCTGAGGTCCCTTCTGTCCTATGCCATTCTATGACCTTCTTAGGGCCATTTTCACGTGGGCAAAGCACCATCAGTTTAATTTAGTGAGAGGTTATGTACAGGCAGTCTAATCAGGCCCTCGTGGTCTTTGAAATATTAAGCTTAAGTTCTGTTTCACGTTATTCCTGTCACCTGCTTTTCCAGCCCAAACGTGCTCAGCAGAAGGAGTTCCTTATAAATGGCTTCACTGCTTTCAATCTCTGCAGCAATTCCCAGCAGATAAACGGTGTATTGTGACTGTCAGTCAGCTGCAAGTGAGCCCACACACAGATCCTGCATTACCCTAAGCTTAATCAATGAGGAGTAGTTATTTGTGCACTGCAGAGATCTCTGTGGTTCAAGCAGCACTGTGCAGCCACATGTCTCAGTCTGGACCTAACTTTATTCATTTGGTGGCTCTGGCTGTCCAGCCTTGCCTCACCTTCATTTTTGTTTTCATTCCAGCAGCATATGCTGGGACTTCTATTTTTAATTTCTTTCAGTATCTGAAACAAATATAGTTTGGGGGGGGTCAACATTTTACATTACAAAATACTGGAGAGAGGCTAAAGGTAAAATCATAAAATCATAGAATGGTATAGGTTGGAAAGGACCTCAAAGATCATCCAGTTCCAACCCCCCTGTGCCATAGGCAGGGACACCTCCCACTAGATCAGGTCACTCAAGACCTCATCTAGCCTGGCCTTGAACACCTCCAGGGAGGGAGCAGCCACAACCTCCCCAGGCAACCTGTTCCAGTGCCTCGCCACCCTCACTGTGAAGAACTTCCTCCTAACATCCCATTCAAATCTCCCCTCTGCCAGTTTGAACCCATTCCCCCTTGTCCTGTCATTACAAGACCTTGTGAACAGTCCCTCCCCAGCCTTCCTGTAGCCCCCTTCAGATACTGGAAGGTTGCTATAAGGTTTCCTCAAAGCTTTTTCTTCTCCAGGCTGAAAAGCCCCAAATAAAACTACCTCGAAAATTCCAAGATGAAATCCTTTGGGCATTTTGTTAAAACATATAAGAGCTGCTACAGGCTGATGAAAACATGCTTTAAATGTCTGCTAAAAGCCCTAGGTGGGAATAAGTACAATGGCCTCATCTTCTGAGATACAGTGTTGATGTAGAACTTGTGTATGTACAGTGCATTAGCACATCCAGAACTAATGGTGACCTTTGCTTGAAGCATCACTTGCTGAATTTGAAATAATATTTATCTGTTGAAGCAAGAGTCCCTCTTGCCGTGTTGGGATGTTCATGTAGAAGAAGGTAGGTGTTAACTTTCCCCTTGCCATGGCTTGTAGCAAACACAACAGATTTCCCTGAGTTAATCCAGGATGGTACCTGGGGCAGTTGTTCATGCGTGGCTGTGTTAGTACTTCTCATCAAGCAGGCATTATGAAAGGAGTTAATGAAAAGATAAAATTAGAAAAGAGAAGGATGAAAGGAGCCAAGTGCTGTGCACTGGAGCACGTCCAGAGGATTGCCATGAAGGTGATCAGAGGCTGGAGAACCTCCCATGTGGGGACAGGCTGAGAGAGCTGGGGACTGTTCACCCTGGAGAAAAGGGTACCTGAAAGGGGCCCCCAAGAAAGCCAGAAAGGTGCTTTACACAAAGGCTTGTAGTGAGAGGATGAGAGGCAACAGCATTAAGATTGAGGAGTGTTGAGTACAGGGACACAACCACTTCCCTACTCCTGCTGGCCAGACCACTCCTGATCCAGGCCAGGATGTCCTTCTTGGCTACCTGGGCTCCCTCTTTGACAGAATCAAGTTTCTCCAATTCACAGTCTATTCTTGCCTGAGGAACTATTGAGGACAAAGAGCAGCATATCAGCTGTGTTGTCTTGAGCTGTAAGCTTCCAGCTCTCTCAACCTCTTTGCTTGTCTTAGCCCCACAGCTCTTACCTGACTTCAAACCTCAAGTTTTTGATTTATGCAGACTCTGACTCCTTTCTTGTCCATGGCAGGGGCTGGCTGAAGCCTGGAAGGGCCAGAGCAGTAAATGCTGAGCAGGGCTTAGGCTAGGTTTGATGAGACAAAATATCTTTTGATCACCATTAGCATACTGCAAGCTTTTGTGTTGCTTTTGGTTGTTTGTTTTTTGTTTTGTTTTTTTTTTTAATAATAAAGGCACATATCACTGCTACATTTGAGCTGGGATACAATGGCTCAGCTTTCAGTCTCTTCCAGGATGATAACCTCAGAAAGAGAGAAAAACACTGTGAAAATGAATTGGACCAAGCATGTGTATGGCTTGCTACACAGAGGGCTACTATTTCTCACCATGTGTGTACCTACCATTAAAAAAAGTTTTAAGGATAATGTGTTTAAAAAAAAAAAAAAAAAAGGGAAAAAAAAAAAAAAAGAAAATGAAGAGATGACAGCTGCCAAAGGCATTTTAAGATTAACTACCATAATTGCACTTCCAGATGGAGGGAAGTTCAGAAACAACTCACTGTTTTCTGACCTGAGGGTGGTAAAGGTGATGTAGTTAGTGTCTGGAAGAAGCATTTCTTTCTTTGTTCCTTCCCTGCTTGCCAGTTTATTCCTGCAGCAGTGGCACTGGCACAGCATCTGGAGGGAGCTGTTTGTCTGTCACAGGGAGATAAGATTGCATCGTGGAGGATGCTGAGTGAGGGCAGGGGAATTGAGGCAAGGGAAGGGGGCAGCGAGCACAAATAAAGCCAGCTGAGCACAAGCGCCTGATTCTCAAAATGAATCCTTGTGTTTGCAAACTGATTAAAAGCTGAGCGAGTTTGTTGAGGTGAGGAACAAGCCGAAGTGGAACTCCACTGGAGGTGATAAGCAGAAGTGCCTCTTTGGCTAGCTGATAGTTTAGATATGGTTATTCTTTTGGGAGGAGCTTTTTTTGGACATCGTGGGAAGGTGAAAGCTGATGCTCAAATATCTCTTTTGTGTTGCCTGAAGATTCTCTGCTTAGATTAAATTAAATAATAGCAGTGTAAACTCTGCCCTGGTGAGGCTGCATGTGGAGTATTGTGTCAAGTTCTGAGCCCCTCAGTTCAAGAAGGACCTCAGGGAACTGGTTGAAAGAGTCCAGTGCAGAGACACAGAGATGTTGAAGGCAGTGAAACATCTCCCTGCTGAGGAAAGGCTGAGGGAGCTGAGGCTTTTCAGCCTGGAGCACAGGAGCCTGAGGGGTGACCTCATTCATGCTGATAAAGATGTGCAGGGCAGTGTGAGGAGGACAGAGCCAGGCTCTGCTCAGTGCTGTGCAATGACAGGACAAGGGACAATGGGTGCAAGCTGGAGCAGAAGGGGTTCCACCTCAACATAAGGGAAAAGCTCTTTCACTGGGAGGGTGCCAGAGCCTTGGAGCAGGCTGCCTAGAGAGGTTGTGGAGTCTCTTTTTCTGAAGACTTTCAAAGCCCTCCTTGAAACCTTGGGTGTGCAAGGACATTGATGAAAAGGGCAATGAAAGCAGCTCAGCCACCCTTGAATTCAAACTGTACCTCACTCCAAATCCATGTAGTTTCATTTCAGCATCATCTCTGGCTGCTGTGAAGTGTGTAACTTCTGAGAACTCCGTGTGATCCTGTAAGAAAAGGAACAGCAGTAGGTGTCATGGTCATCTGAAGGGTAGTCCCTAAAGCATCAGGAACTTTGCAGTGCTCTTCTTGTGCTATATTCTGATTAGGATTTCATGAAGCAGATTTGTATCTTTATAGTTTCACTGTGGGGACATTTAATCACAAACTATCATGTTGGTTTCAGATGTTAGAGGTTTCAAAATCCTTTAAAAAGCACCTTTGCAGAAAAGGCATCCCCGAAGGTGAGAAATAGTAAATATGTGAATCACAGAACCAGGTGTCTCAGTTGGAAGGGACCTCCAAAGGTCATCCAGTCCAAACCCCTCAGCAGTCAGCAGAGACATCCTCAACTAGGTCAGGCTGCTCAGAGTCCTCTTGAGCCTCACCTTGAATATCTTCAGGAAAAGGGCTCCAACCATCTCCCTGGGCAACCTGTTCCAAAGTTCCACCACCCACACTTGTTCCTAACATCCAATCTAAATCTGCTCTTCTCTAGTTTGAAGCTGTTGTCCCTCATCCCATCGCTGCAGGCCTTTGTAAGCAGTCTCTCTCCATCCTTCTTGCAGGCCCCCTTCAGGTGCTGAAATGTAGGTCTTGTACCTAATATCTGCTGGTCAAGTACTGGAATGTAGGTCTTGTACCTAATATATGCTGCTCAGGTTTTCTGGGGCTCTGAGCAATCTGCTCTAGTTGAAGATGCTGTCTGCAGTGCAGGTTGGACTAAATCACCTTCAAAGGACCCTCCCCACCCAAAGGACTCGATGATTCTGAGGCTGTCAGTGTCTGCTTCAGGCACCATTGAGCGGCATGGGTGAGTCAGAAGAACACAGCACATACCTTGCAAACTGTTGTGCAAAAAAAGTCTGCCTTTACAGTTTCCTTTCCTGAGAAGAGATACTTTAACAGCTGAAGCTCTGCTAAATTATGGAAGAGAAAAATTGAGTGCTATAATTGTGGGTGTTTATCACAGTAACAGTTTGGGGTTTGGTTTTTGGGTTTTTTTTTCCCTTCCTTCTATTCCTAGAAATTTGATCTGAACAGGGTAAATCTGTGCCCACAATACAAATGAGATCATCTGCAAATGAAGTAAAGGGAAGAGACACTTTTTATGGCTTTGTTTTATAACTCTCCTGATTGAGTCCTTAGTTTTTGCTTATCTCATATGCCATCATCTTAAAGCAGATACAGCATAACAGCTCCTCCCTTCAAGGAGTTGTATGAGTAGGAAAACCAGACAGTAAAACTTCTCTGATCACTACTTATGGCAGAAGAGTTGTAGAGTACAAGCTTCAATTAATCATCATCACCATAGATGGGCTTGAGCTGGAAGGTATCTCAAAGATCATCTACTTCCACATACCTGCTGTGGCAAGGACACCTTCCACTAGAGCAGGTTGCTCAAGGCCTCATCCAACCTGGCCTTGAACACCTCTAGGGAGGTTGTGGATCACAGAATCTTCAGTCACATTCAATGATTCTGTGATCCACAACTTCCCTGGCAACCTGTGCCAGTGTCTCACCACCCTCACTGAGAAGAATTTCTTCTTGATCTCCAGTCTAAATTTACTCTGCTCCAATTTCAAATCATTGCCTCCTGTCCTGTCATCAGAGGCTCTTACAAAAAGTCACTCACAGGATCACAGGATGTTAGGGATTGGAAGAGACCTCTGGAGATAATTGAGTCCAACCCCCCTGCCAGAGCAGGACCATACAGTCTAGCTCAGGTCACATAGGAACACATCCAGACAGATCTTAAAAGGCTCTAGAGAAAGGAGACTCCACAACATCTCTGGGCAGCTTGTGCCAGTGCTCTATGACCCTTACAGTAAAGAAGTTGCCCCTTGTGTTGAGGTGGAACTTTCCATGTTGTAGTTTATACCAATTGTCCCTTGTCCTGTCATGGAGTGCAACTGAAAGTATTCCCCAGCTTTGCTGTAGTCTCATGTTTAGGGGGAACTTTCCATGTTGTAGTTTACACCAATTGTCCCTTGTCCTGTCATGGGGTGCAACTGAAAGTATTCCCCAGCTTTGCTGTAGTCTCATGTTTAGGGGGAACTTTCCATGTTGTAGTTTACACCAATTGTCCCTTGTCCTGTCATGGGGTGCAACTGAAAGTATTCCCCAGCTTTGCTGTAGTCTCATGTTTAGGGGGAACTTTCCATGTTGTAGCTTATACCAATTGTCCCTTGTCCTGTCACGGGGTGCAACTGAAAGTATTCCTCAGCTTTGCTGTAGTCTCATGTTGAGGTAGAACTTTCCATGTTGTAGCTTATACCAATTGTCCCATGTCCTGTCATGGGGTGCAACTGAAAGTATTCCCCAGTTTTGCTGTGGTCTCAGGTGCTGGAAGGTCTCTATAAGGTGGCCCCAGACCGTTCTTATCTCCAACTCCCTCAGCCTGTCCTTACAGGAGAGGTGCTCCAGCCTCTAGTCATTTTTGTGACCCTCCTCTGGACCCCCTCTGACAAGTTCGTGTCCTTCTTGTGCTGCAAGCTCCAGAGCTGGATCCAGTACTCCAGGTAGGGTCTCACAAGGGTAGGTGGAATGTCAGTGATGAAATTCTGTCACTGACAGCACGAAGAATCCCTGCAGTTTATTTAATCCTATATTACAGCAGGACAAGAAAATTTCTTCCCAGCAAGTCCTAACACCTGAGCAACAGCCATTTCAAAGAGCTGAACCTTGCCATCAGTATGTGGGGCTTGGTCTCTTTTCCCTAGTATCAGGTGATAGGATGAGAGAAAATGGCCTCAAATTGTTCTGGGGAGGTTTAGATTGGATATTAGGAAAAAAAATTATCTCCTGCAAGGGTCGTCAGGCATTGGAACAAACTGCCCATGGAGGTGCTTGGAGTCACCATCCCTGGAAGTGTTCAAAAAACTTGTAGACGTGGCACTTCGAGACACGGTTTAGTGGCCATAGTGGTGTTGGGTTGACAGCTGGATTTGATCATGAAGGTCTTTTCCTACCTTAATGACCCCATGATTCCATTCCATGATTCCAGGTTTCCTAGTGAGGGAAACTCTTGAGTGGGAGAGAGCTGATGAGTTATGCCATGCCCAACTAGCAATGTACCAATTGCTGAGGACTAAGCCATATGTCAACCTCCCTGAATGTCTGGAACAGAATTGTGCTGGAGTGTGATGTACAGGAGCTGTACTCCACTGCTGGCAAGGGTCAGTCAGCAGCTTCTGGGAATGGGGACTTAGTAGCAGAGTTATTGAACACAGAAACCTTTGCTCTCTCTGCCAGGTCTTGGTGGCACCTAGCCAGCATCTTTGTAGACTGTGGCAACTGGAAGATGTTGGTGAAAGGCACGGAGTCACTTCCTCACCTAGCCAAACTCCTCGTTCTTTTCTCTAGGGCTTTTCTCCTACCCAGAATGTAAGTAATCTCATTTATACTCATTTATGCAAGCGGGGTCTTCTAGGATTACGAGAAGAGTTTTGAGCTGCAACTGGGAACTTCTGTTATGTTTTCAAGTGGAAACATGTCAATTATTCAGCTTTTTCACAGATCTACTGTCATCAGTTTAGGATAAGTGAACACAAGCAAGAGACGCTTTCAAAACTCCTTTTGCTGTCTAGTAGCTTGAACCCAGAAAGTTATTGCTGGGCCAGCTCTGTTTTACTTGTCTGGCCTCTAAACTGGAGCTTGAAACCCATATTTGATCTCCCTAGTTAAGTAAGATGTTTCACCATGATGGCCAAAATAGTGAGGATGCTGGAAACCAATAAGAAGCTATGAGAGCACCACAAACCTCAGCAGTGCCTGCAGCAGAGCTCTAGGGAAAAACCCTCTGTCTAGTCAGGGCCCTTCAATCCCCTCCCAGGGAATCAGCATTTACAAACCTTCTTTTAGACAACTCAATGGGACAAGTCTCTTTTTAAGAAGATGACTACCCAGAAAGGCAGGAGGTCAGAATGGGTGGGCTACAGAAGAGGAAGCAATAAAACTTTTGATAGGCTCAGATGAAAACAGCAGGACTCTGGTCACAAGTCAACATTGTGAACAGGAGAAGGTAGCCCTTGATCTTCTGCACCTTGTTCTCAACTGTTTGTGAAGGAATTAGGCTTCGTTGTCACTTGGATGAGAATCTCAAGATGAGGCAGCAGTGTGCACTTGCAGCCCAGAAAGCCAAGAAGAGGCTGGGCTGCATCAGGAGAAGTGTGGGCAGCAGGGCCAGGGAGGTGATTCTCCTCCTCTACTCTGCCCTGGTGAGACCCCACCTGGAGTACTGCAAACAGTTCTGGAGCCTCTAGGATAACAGGGATGTGGACATGCTGGAGTGTGTCCAGAGAAGGGCCACAAGGATGCTGAGAGGGCTGCAGCACCTCTGCTGTGAGCACAGCCTGAAAGAGTTGGGGCTGTGCAGGCTGGAGAAGAGGAGGCTCCCAGGTGACCTTCTTGTGCCCTTCCAGCGTCTGTAGGGGGCTACAGAAAAGCTGGGGAGGGACTTTTTAGGCTATCAGGGAGTGAGAGGGCTAGGGGGAATGGAGCAAAGCTGGAGGTGGGGAGGAAGTTCTTCACTATGAGAGTGGTGAGGCCCTGGAACAAGTTGCCTAGGGAGGGTGTTTGGGGCCACTTCCCTGGAGGTGTTTGCAGCCAGGCTGGATGAGGCTGTGGGCAGCCTGCTCTAGGGTAGGGTGTCCCTGGGTATGGCAGGGGAGTTGGAACTTGATGACCTTTGTGGTCCCTTCCAACCCTGACTGATTCTATGATTCAGAGTGTCACTGTTGCAGCCTGAACTGACTGAAGTGTAGCCCACACAGGTGTCCCCACCTCGTTGCACTTGTCTCTGGAATTTCTGGGTGTGAAGGTTGTGAGTTTCCTCTCAGGCCATCAAACACAGGCAACCTAATTACACAGCAGTTTGTGCTTTCAGGTTTAACAGACCAGTCACAGGCATCTGCCTTCTCTCTGCCCTTTCCCACCCAAGGAGCTGCTGTCTGGTCTACATGAGCTGATTCTCATTGGTGTGACTTTAACCTAAGCTGATTTCTGCTGCCTGTGGGAAACTCCAGTGGTATTGTTGTTGGGTGTTATTTTTTTTGTTTGTTTGTTTGCTTGCTTGCTTGCTTGCTTTTCACAGATGATAAACACTTGAAGTGTTTTCCTCTAATTTTGCAGTCACTTCTGTCCTTGGTTGTGGCTTAGTAACTTTCTTTTTTTTTTCACTTGTGTATTGTCTGATCCGGTTCCTTATTTAAGACTGTTAGAGAATCAGAGAATCATTAAGGCTGGAAAATACCCCCAAGATCATTGAGTCCAGCCAGAATTCTGCTGCCATCACCACTAAACTATAGTCTGAAGCACCACATCTACAGCTTCTTGAACATCCTGTGCTGCATTAAGAGAAGCATTGCCAGCAGGGCAAGGGAGGGGATTCTGCCCCTTTACTCTGCTCTCATCAGACCCCACCTGGAGTACTGTGTGCAGTTCTGGAGATCCCAGCACAGGAAGGACATGGAACTGCTGGAGAGGGTCCAGAGGAGGGCCATGAAGATGATCAGAGGGCTGCAGCAGCTCTGCTATGAGGACAGGCTGAGAGAGTTGGGGCTTTTCAGCCTGGAGAAGAGAAGGCTTTGAGAAGACCTTATAGTAGCCTTCCAGTATCTGAAGGGGGCCTACAGGAGGGCTGGAGAGGGACTGTTCACAAGGTCTTGTAATGACAGGATGAGGGGGAATGGGTTTAAACTGGTGGAGGGGAGATTTGAAACGGGATGTTAGGAGAAAGTTGTTCACAGTGAGGGTGGTGAGACACTGGCACAGGCTGCCCAGGGAGGTTGTGACTGCTCCCTCCCTGGAGGGGTTCAAGGCCAGGCTGGATGAGGTCTTGAGCAACCTGATCTAGTGGGAGGGGTCCCTGCCTATGGCATAGGGGGGTTGGAACTGGATGATTTTTAAGGTCTCTTCCAACCTGAACCATTCTATGATCTCCAGGAATGGTGACTCCACCACACTCTTGTGCAGCTTGTTCCAGTGCCTGAACACTCTCTCAGTAAAGAGCTTTTTCCTAATGCCTCTCCTGGCACACCTTAAGCTCATTTCCTCTCATCCTATCACTAGTTGCTTGGAAGAAGAGACCAACTCCAGTCTCCTTTCAGGCAGTTGTAGACAGCAGTAAGATCCTTCCTTAGCCTTCTCTTCATCAAATTAAACAACTCCAGCTCTCTTATTTGCTCCTTGTATGCCATGTCCTCCATGCCCCTCACCAGCCTCCTTGCTATTCTCTGGACACCCTCCAGCACTTCAATGTCTTTGCTATACTGTGGAGCCCAGAAATGAAGCCAGCACTCACCAGGGCTGAGTATAGGAACTTATGTACTGTAAAATGAGGAAGACCTTCTTCTTAGTCTAGGAGGATGTAAGCCTCAGCCACTTTTCTCTGTAAGTTTGAAATTAAATGCCCTTCACACATGCAAGGAAACTGCTACTGAGTCCTTTTTCTTTGCTGCAGAATGTCTCTTGCTGCTTGAGCCATGCTGCTAAGGGTTTTTTTGTGGGTTTTTTTTCTTTTTTTTTCTTTTTTTTTTTTGTGGTAAGTCATAGCTAAAGGAGGAAGATGGAGTTGTACACAGCTCTATTCAGATCACACTCATCTTTCTACCTCTGGGGAGCTTGCTTGTTATGGAGATTTGCAAGTTATAAATAGGACATCACGTAATGAGCTTCATTGCAAAGATATGCCAGAAATATTTTCTCTGTGGGGACAGAATCCCTAAAAAGAGCTTTTCCATTTTCCTCCTTCACTACACACTTTCTGCTATTCCCTGTCTTGAGTATCCGAGCACTCAATCAGGGTGGTAGAACCCAACTCTTCACTTCTTGCTGCTCCTTTTCCCTGCTTTGCCAGTGTTGCAGTTTGTTCACAAGCAGGGGGAATACTTTCTCTCAAGCTAGGTTATAATTCGAGAGGCAGTGCAGAGCCAGCATGACACAAAGGACAAGGGCTGCCTCCATCAGTATAAAACATTGAAACTACTGGAGAGAGCCCAAAGATGCTGATGGGACTGGAGCATCTCTCTTACGAGGAGATTCAGAGACACTTGGGGCTGTTTAGCCTGGAGAAGAGCAGCCTGAGAGGGGATATTTTCAATGCTTAGAAATATCTAAAAGGTGGAGATCGAGAGGATGGGGTTGGACACTTTTCAGTGGTGCCCAGTGACAGGATAAGAGGCAAGAGATACAAACTAGAGCATAGGAGGTTTCACTTGAACTTAGGGAGAAACTACTTTGGGTGTGTCAGGGCACTGAAAAAAGCTTCCCAGAGAGGGTGTGGAGTCTCCTTCTCTGGAGGCTTTCAAAACACACTTGGATGTTTTCCTGTGCAGCCTGCTCTAGGTGAACCTGCTTTAGCAATTCCAAGAAAGGGCTTGGACAAGATCATCTCCAGAGGTCCCTTAAACCCCCTCCCATTCTGTGATTCATCATGCCAGAAGCAGAGGAGAAAACAGGTTGTGACTTGAAGATAGATTCCTGATCTTCTCCTTTTTTTTTTTTTTTCCCCCCAGGTATCCTGTGTAATGATGATGGAAGGTAAAATCATCCCAGTTTTGCAGACTTCCTTTTCCTTAGTGTGACTGATCCCACAGTCTGAGCCACAGAAGAGAAAGAAGGGAAGAAAAAAGGTGTCCTGGAGAGGATGAAGGCTGATTAGAGCTCAGTGATGGAGCATGGATGCAGTAGCTACCTAGGATATTTTAACAACCATGATGAAATCAGACTCCAAGACACACGAAGCCCACCCTAAGGTAGGTGTCAATCATAGTACTTAAGAACATCATGATTAGTTTCTGGACAGCTTTAATAGCTGATGGGTAGTGAGAGGAGCACTGCAGACCTGGTTCTGATGTTACCACTGCCTTGCTGAGTGATCCTGAACTTGTTACTCCCTCCCTGGAACAGTTTCCCTTCTCACTCTCCATTTCTTGGTATTTTTTTTCTTTATCACTCTGAGTCTTGACAGAAAGAGTGGCCTCTTGCTGTGCATTGGGAACATATCAGTCTTAACTTCTGTCTTACCTATGATCTCCAGTCCTGCTATAATCTCATAATTCCTCATATTTGCAGTGATAACACTGCTGTGGAATGCAAATCTGTATCATGTCTAAAGCAGCAAAGCTGGTGAAGGGCCTGGGGAGCAGAGCTGCTGAGAAACAGCTGAGGGAACTGGGGTTGTTTAGTCTGAAGGAGGCTGAGGGCTGACTCTACTGTTCTCTATAACTCCCTGAAAAGGGGGTTGGAGTGAGCTGGGTGTGTCCCTAGTATCAAGGGACACAATGAAAGGAGATGATCTCAAGTTACACCAAGGAAAGCTTTGGTTAGATATTAGGGGAAAAAAAAAATTACTGCAAGAGTAGTCAAGCATTGGATGAGGATGCCCAGGGAGGTGGTGGAGTCACCAACCCTGGAGGTGTTTAAAAAAATAAGTGGGGACATGACACTTGTTGACATGGTTTAATGGCCATGGTGGTGTTGAGTTGATTGTTGGACTCAGTGGTCTTATCCTAGAGGCCTTTTCCAAACAAAACAATTCTCTGATCCTACTAATAGATCATTCACACCATTGTTGATCTAAGCTCCTGCAGATTTTTGTGTGAAGCCGTTGATAGGAGCAGCGAAGTACTAAAAGGTACCCTAGATCATCTAGAGATGTGAAGTAACCATAAATCAGGGGACAATAAAATCTTAATTTTTAGTGCTTTTCCTTTTCCTGCTTGGGTGATGGATTTTATTCCTTCCTCTTTAAAGTGGAGGTTGGCTGTTGCACACAGCCTCAATTAGGAGAACATACTTTGTTGCTATAGCAATTCTTTCTCACTCTGATATTTTATTGCACTTAGATGCTGCTGGGGAAAAAAAAAAAAAAAGAAA
>VWZI01022768.1:413665-432516 GCA_013396835.1 Psilopogon haemacephalus
AAAATAAGCAACCCCTCAGAAAGAAAAAAAAACCAAACATCCCTGACCTCCTCACCAATGGTCAGTCTCCCTGATCTCTTATTTCTGAGCAACTTTTAACTACATCTCACAGCAATCTATATTCTGGTAAACACTTTGTGCTAGGCGCTATCAGGGAAGGTTTATCATTGCTTTCTAAGTGGCACACTGCACACAGCAGGACAGGCTGCAGCACAGCGTCTGACATAGCAGATATAGATTACTGCGAAGATAAATTCATCCTTTTTGATCTGAACATTTCACCCAGCTCCAATTTGAAGTCTTGATATCAGTCTGTCAGCCAAAGGAGGCTGTTTTTAAGCAAGGGGAAGAGTTATCAAAGGTTTCCTCAAAGTTCTTTGCAGAATGGTTTCTACAAGAGCAAAGATATCTCCTTATTGGGGGGGAATAGAGGGCTCATCAAAAGTGCTGGACTAAAATCGCTGTAGATATGAGGCCTCTGTTCAACATCAGATACTGAGCAGAAACTTCAATCTTTTTTCTGCTCTGTCAAAACCAGATGCTCAAACCTTTAAATAATTAGGCAAGGAAAGGTCATTAATTCTGTCTTCTGCCGACTGCAGGAGGCTGTGCTCTCCCAGCCAGGACATTATCAACAGCCTCCTGGGAGCAGGTGTTTGTGTGGGACTGGGACTGGGACTGCCTATGCTCTCCTGGCCATGTAACTCAGCTGGGAATGGGAGAGAGGGCAGATTTGTCTGAGGGAAGTGGAGAGAAGCTAAGCACAGCACCCTTGACAAGAACCAAGAGTGCCCTGGATTAGAAAGGACCTCTAAAGATTATCTTGTCCAAACCCTCTGCAATAAGCAGGGACATCCCCAATTACAGCAAGATTGCTCAGAGTCCTGTCAAACCTGACCTTGCATGTGTCCAGGGATGAGGCCCCCAGCACCTTTGTGGACAACTTGCTCCAAGGTTCCACCACCTTCGTAGTAAAGAAGTTGAACAATTCTTCCACCTTCCCTGCTCCTGAAGGTGACACCATTCTCCTGGCTAAGGCAGTCTCTAGAAATGGTTGTGTTCATCATATTGGGAGTCCATCTCCCCAGAGAAGGGGACAGACAACACAAGGCTAGCAGCAGTGAGAAAATCCTTTCCCTTGCCCTTAGCTGCCCAAGTGGATAAAGCAAATGGTTAGAGCAGGAGAGCTGACTCCATATGTAAAGCATTACTCTCAGCCTCACAAGGTTCTGGGGTCTCCTGCTGCTAGATAGCAACCTTGAGGGCAGCACAGAAGGGTGACTGCACCCAGCAGCATCTGCATGCCTGTTGCTTTGTTCTTCTTTCATGGGCTGACTGGGGCTGGCCATGCCCTGCTCCTTCTTCCCCTCTGCATTGGTGCTGGGAAGCATTTTGGCCGGCACAGCTCAGGAAGAAGCGCAACACTCACCAGTGCTGGCACAACCTCTCACCTCCTTCTCTGCACCTGCATTACAGCTCCTCAAGGAGACACAAATGAAAAAAAAGAGCTATTTCACAGTCCAGTGAGTGTGAGACGCTGTGTAGCCAGAGGGCAAGACGTGAGGGCGTGATGGGGGGAAGGCAGCACACAAGGTCGGCTGCTGCAAGACAGGAAAGCAGGGAGGAAAACCTGGAGGGGCAGATTTTGCTGCCTGCTTTGCACTGTGTCTTTGCTGCCTGTAGCTTTGTCTTGCCAGGAACCTCCTGTGCATCCCAGAGCAGAGGCTTGGGTGCAGAACAACATGTCTGAGGGGAACCAGTAGCAAAAACAGTGGGTGGGGATGACAGCAGCATCCAGAGGAACTCATCAGGCTTTGAAGTTTTAATTTTTAATTTTTTTTAGATGTAAGATTGAGTGGGGGGAGATTTGGACTGGAGACTAGGAAGAAATTGTTCCCAGTGAGGGTGGCGAGACACTGGAACAGATTTCCCAGGAGAGTTGTGGATGCTCCCTCCCTGGAGGTGTTCGAGGTCAGTCTGGATATGAGGCCTTGGGCAGCCTGGCCTAGTGGAAGTTGTCCTTGTGCATGGCATGGAGTTTGGAACTAAATGGTTTTCAAGGTCCCTTCCAACCCAAACCATTCTATGAATCTCCAAGTTATTGCTGCTACCTCACTAGCAGCCATACAGCTCCTTCAGAGAATCATTCCCTAGGAAAAGAACTGTCTTTGGTGTAGGATTCTCTACTGTAGGATCTTCCCCAGCAGGCTTGTCTGGTATCCACCATCCAACGGATGCTGGTAATTGAAGCCATGAGGTGAGGGGGTTTAAACTTAGCAGCAGCTCCCTCAATCTTTTCCATCTGGTGAAAGAAATGCACTCTTGTTACTTTTTATTATTCATCAGGGTCAGAACTGAGATTCAGGCTATTTGATTTCACAGCTTTGCTGTTGCTTTCCTGCTGCACCCTGCAAAGAATTGCTGTGATTTTGATATATTTTTTTTTATTATTATTTTCTTTTTTTTTAAGGTTTTTTTTTCTTCTTTCTTTTTTTCTTTTTTTTTTTTTTTTCTGGCAAGTAAATTCTAACTGCAATCTCTAGGGAAAATTAACCCCCCACACACACCGTTTTAAATGGCAGCCATATTAAATAAAAACACTGTCTGCCAGGGAGGGCTGTCTGCTATAATCTGTTGTGTAAGAATCGTGAGAGTTGCATTTCTTCGAGCTGCTGGGAAGCACAGGCTTTTAAATTCCTCTTTTTTGGTGGTTTTTTGTTATTTTTTTTTTTCTTCTCTGAATTTATTTACATACCTTCTTAGACTTGCCAGGAACTTTCTTGTCGTGTGTTTCCACAGGGGATTTCACTTCGATAAAAAGAGAGAGAAAACCGAAAGAAAGCCTTGGCAAAGCCCAACCCCAAAGCTCTGCTATTTTAATTTGCTATCTTTTCTTGTCCATCAGAAGAGTTTTATTCCTTCACGTATACAATCTCATCAGAGCCAGTGTAACAGTATTTATGAGGCTGGTCAGGGACCATTTCACAATCATAAATGTGACCAATCAAAATCCAAAGGAGGAATAATAATGCCATCATTCAGAAGGTAATATGTCTAGTTAATAGCTGTCTCAGTGACTCTGTGTGTGGCTACCTGCCTTTACAACTTAGTGATGTAAACACAGAATGGCTTAGGTTAGAAGGGACCTCAGAGATAGAATCATAGAATGGTTTAGGTTGGAAGAGACCTTAAAAATCATCCAGTTCCAACCCCCCTATGCCATAGGCAAGGACACCTCCCACTAGATCAGGTCACTCAAGGCCTCATCCAGCCTGGCCTTGAACACCTCCAGGGAGAGAGCAGCCACAACCTCTCTGGGCAACCTGTTCCAGTGTCTCGCTACCCTCACTGTGAAGGACTTTCTCCTAACATCCCATTCAAATCTCCCCTCTGCCAGTTTGAACCCATTCCCCCTTTTCCTGTCATTACAAGACCTTGTGAACAGTCCCTCCCCAGCCTTCCTGTAGCCCCTTTCAGATACTGGAAGGTTGCTATAAGGTCTCCTGGCAGCCTTCTCTTCTCCATGCTGAAAAGCCCCAACTCTTTCAGCCTGTCCTCATAGCAGAGGTGCTCCAGCCCTCTGATCGTCTTCGTGATCATCTGCTCTAAACCCTCTGCCTGGGCAGGGATGACTCTCAACTAGACTTGGTTGCTCAAGGCGTCATCTAACCTGGCCTTGAACATCTCCAAGGAGGAGGCATCTATAACCTCCCCTGGCAACCTATTCTAGAGTTCTTCATCCTCTTCTAGAGCGTGATGAGTCTCTGGAATAGGTTTCCCAGGGTGGCTGTGGATATGCCTCCCTGGGGCTATTCAAAGGCACGTTGAATGAGGTTGAAGAATTCAAGAAGAGGTTGCCAGGGGAGGCTGCAGATGCCTCCTCCTTGGAGGTGTTCAAGGCCAGGTTGGATGAGGCCTTGAGCAACCAAGTCTAGTTGAGAGTCATCCCTGCCCAGGCAGAGGGTTTGGAGCAGATGATCTCTGAGATCCCTTCTAACCTAACCATTCTGTGATTAGGAGGAAATTCTTTCCTGTGAGGGTGGTGAGGCACTGGAACAGATTGTCCAGAGAGGTTGTGGAGGCTCCAAGCCCAAAAGTGTTCAAAGAGCAGGTTGGATAGGGCCTTGAGCATCTTGGTCTAGCAAGAGGTGAGGTTCTGCAGTGAGGCCCACATGAACCCTTTTCCTTTGGATGTGGTGCTTGGGGATATGGTTTAGGGTGAAAACAGGGGTATCAGTTGGACTTGGTGATCCTGAGGGTCTTTTCCAGGCAGAATGTTTCTGTGATCTACGGGCAGCATCAGGCCATTTAAGTGGATTTCTCCAGTGTTGTGTTCAGAGCTGTAGTTCATCCTCATCTTTCCACTCTGATTCTGTGTCAAGTGCAAGAATTTTTTAAGTCAAGGATGTTATCCTACAGGCAAGTCCCCAGGCTTTCTCCACAACAAAAGAAAGCATCCTCCTAAGAAATATTCTGCTTTAGCCTATCATCAGGTAAGCTGGGGGGGGACACAAAATGAGGTCTGGTGACCCTTTGCATAAAAAACACAGCAAAGGTCAAGTTTGCTCTTAGTTGGCTAAAAGGGACACCCAAGAAGATTCAAAGGAGCAATGTAATTTGCAGCAAGCACTAAGAAGCAGCTCCTTAATAAATGTCATGTGACAGCTGCAAAACAGCAACAGCAAGTGCCCAGCTGCCACTGAGTTTCACACTAGATAATGTGGAGGTGACAAACTGATTTTAATGCCCAAGTAATTAACAGTGAAGTATTTTTTAATATGACAACTAACCCTGAGCTATGACTGCTGCTGCACTAACAGCTGAGCAGCTCTAACATTATCTGGTAGGTGTGGATTGGGTTTTTTTTAAATTTTATTTTATTTTTACTGTGTAATTTTTTTAAACTGTGAAATGTCTTTAGTTTTAGTTTGCTGTGAAGGGGCAAAGAAGTCAGGAGATATGAAATATCCACTAGTTCAGAGAATGCACATATCCATTTATGTCATAGGGACAAAGAATGGCTTAGATTAGAAAGGACCTCAGAGAGCATCTGCTCCAACCTCCCTGCCATGGGCAGGGACACCTCTCAGCTAGTTTCAGCTCCTCAAGGCCTCATCCAGCCTGGCCTTGAACACCCCCCAGGGAGGAGGCATCCACAACCTCCCTGGGCAGCCTATTCCAGAGTCTCACCATCCCTGTACAGAACTTTCTCAAACAGACATAACAGAAATAAGGGTTACTAAGCCCTGGCATGTCAGCTTTTTTGTACCTGCCCACTTTGACCAAGCTGCTGAAGTCTTCATGTTTTACTTGTCCATCACTCTGGTCTCCATGGAGAAACCACTTTAGTGTTCAGGGACTGCAGGTCAGAGAATCCCAGAATTGCTCAGGTTGGAAGGGACCTCAGCGATCATCTTCTCCCACCCCCATGCCATGGGCAGGGATGTCTCTCAACTGGACTTGTCTGCTCAAGGCCTCATCCAAACTGGCCTCAAACTTCCAAAGATCCGGTCTAACCCTGCTCTCCCTCAGCTTCAAACCATTTCCCCTTTTCCTGTCACTACATGCTCTTATGAAGTGTCTCTCTGCCACCTTCCTCTAGTATTCCTTCAGGTACTGGAAGGCAGCTCTAAGGTTCCCCCAAAGTCTTCTCTTCTCTAGACTGAACAACCCCAGCTCCCTCAGCCTGTCCTCATAGCAGAGGTGCTCCAGCCCTTGCATCATCTTTGTGGCCCTCCTCTGGACTCATTCCAAGAGCTCTGTGTCCTCCTTATGCTGGGGAGACCAGGACTGGAGGCAGTGCAAAATGAACCTTGTAGAGTAGGGTTATGGATTGGACTTGGTGATCCTGAGGGTCTTTCCCATCCTGGATGTTTCTGTGAGCGATGGCCTCTTATATTCATTGCTTGAAGTATCTTCTAGGCTGCAGTTTCCTGTGTTCTATTCCAGAAATAATATTTCTGAACTCTCATGTATCCCTTTGTAGGGAAAGCAAGAAGCAATAGCAGAAAGTGTTTCTTCTTATAGCATAGAACAGCCTGGTACAACAGATATGTTGGGAGTGCTTCGAAACGGTGCTTACATAATATGAGGCTCTGTTTTCATCTCAGTACAGGCCCATCAAAAAATCTGTCTCTCAGAACAAGTTATTCAGCTGAATATTTAGAAGGTAGCTCCTGGAAACCATATTTGCATTTTCAAGTCCTGTGAAGCAAAGGCAAGTGGAAGGTGTAGGTTTTGAGTTCTGCAAGGATATGTTAATGTAAGCTGGCTCCACTGCATTCAAATCCTTACATGTTAAGCTTTGAGGTGCATCGACATGCAGCAATTCAGTAAGCACCATGCAGGAACTAGATGTGGAATTGGCTGGATGGCTGCAGTCAGGGAGTTGCAGTCAGTGTCTCGATGTCCAAAGGGAGACTGGTGCAAATGGTGTCCCTCTGGTGCTGGTACTGGGACTAGTAGTGCCTAACATCTTTGTCAGTGGCGTGGACAGTGGGACTGAGGCACCCTCAATAAGTGTGCACATGACACCAAGCTGTGTGGTCTGTTTGATACAGTAGAGGGAAGAGATCCATCCAGAGGGACTTGGACAGGCTTGAAAGGTGGGCCCATGCCAACCTCCTGAAGTTCAACAAGGCCAAGTGAAATGTCTTGCACCAGGGTCAGGGCAATCCCAAGCACAAATGGATGCTGGGTGAGGACTTGGGGTGTCAGTTTGATGATGAACTATCCATGAGCCAGCAATGCTCGCTGGCAGCCCAGAAGGCAGCTGTGTTCTGGGCTGCATCCAAAGCAGAGAGAGCAGAGGGGATTCTGCTTCTCTGTTCTGTTCTGCTGAGACCCCACCTGCAGCACTGCCTCCAGTTCTGGTGCCCCCAGTGTATGAGGGACATGGAATTCCTGAAGTGGATTCAGAGGAGGCCAGGAAGATGATCACAGGAATGGAGGACCTCCCCTATGGGGGCAGGCTGAGAGAATTGGAGCTGTTGAAAGATCTAGATGATCTTTAAGGTCCCCTCCAACCCTAAACCATTCTATGAAGCTGTGATGCCACTACTCTGTGCTACCATTCATGCTGTTGAGGAGCTGTATCTGTCACAGGCTGACACAACAAACCATCAGTTTCCATCAGAACAGAAGTACCTGCAGCAGCAGCAGCACAGGATCCAAATGGATTGCATCACTCTGTTGCAACATTTTTCTTGCTCCCCGGGGATTTGGAGCACAGTTTGTCTTCCTCTAATTTTTATGAGTGCTTTGGGGCTTTTATCTCACTTGGCATAGTGAGGTATAGCAAGACTTCAGTTGTGATTCCATACCCTATGTTTTTTAGAGAATATAATGCAGAAAGAAAAATAGCATCTGGCGAAGGACTCCCTTTCTGCCAGCACAGCACATCAGCTGGAGTTGCCTGAACCCTGAGCTTGGGGGCTCAGCTCAATCTCTGTTTGCTCTCTGGGAGCTGCAAAAACTGATGGCTAGAAAATCTGGGATGACTTCCTCAGGGCCACGAATTACTCATGACTCTGCGTGGCAGAAACGTGGTGGGTGTGTGTCTCAGATTTCCCATATTCATCAACTGGAGCAGAGTAGGAGTTGGGTGAGATTCTAGGTAGCTGAAAGAAATTCGGGCACAGGGGACTTTTAGGGCCACTGATACAGGGCCCTAAGACCTTTGTATCCCCATTCCCAGCACTTAATGTGTGGCAAATGCCTGACCCCTCATTTCCCAGAACAGAAAGTCCTCCTTCCATTCCCCCGAGGTTCAATACTGGAGTCTGTCCTCTGTAATACCTTTATCAATGATCTGTATAAGGGGATTGAGGATGCCCTCAGTAAGTTTGCAGAGGATAAAAAGCTGAGTGGCCATGTCAATCCACTAGAGGGTAAGGAAGCTTTACAGCAGGATCTGGACAGGTTAGATCCATGGGCCAAAGCTAACTGTATGAAGTTCAACAAGGTCAAGTCCCAAATCCTGCACCTGAGTCACAACAACCCCATGGTACAGACCTGGGAATGTGTGGTTGGAAAGATGTAACTTGGAGAGGGACCTGGGGCTGTTGGTTGATGGTTGACTGAACAGGAGCCAGCAGTGCCCAGGTGCCAAGAAAGCCAATGGCATCCTGGTTTGTATCAGGAACAGGGTGGCCAGCAGGGACAGGAAGGTGATCATCCCCCTGTGCTCAGCACTGTAAGGCCACACCTTGAGTGTTGTGTTCAGTTCTGGGTCCCTTAATTACAGGAAGGACATTGAGGGGTTGGAGTGTGTGGAGAGAAGGGCAACAAGGCTGGAGAAGGGCTTGGAGCACCTGAGCTATGAGGAGGGGCTGAGGGAGCTGAGTCTGGAGAAGAGAAGGTTGAGGGGAGACATCATTGCTCTCTACAGCTACCTGAGGGAAAGGTGCACCTGTGAGAGGACAGCCTGTTCTCCTTGGTGGCAAGTGACAGGACCAGAGGAAATGGTTTCAAGCTGCACCAGGGGAGGTTCAGGCTGGATGCTAGGAAATATTTCTTCACAGAGAGGCTTCTCAAACATTGGAGTGGTCTGCCCAGGGCAGTGGTAGATTCACCACCCCAGAAGTGTTCAAGTAGTGGGCCTGGCGCTTAAGGACGTGGCTTAATGTTGACACTTCACTGATGTGTTGAAGGTTGGACTGGACAATCTTGGAGATCTCTTCCAACTAGATATATTCTGTGATTCTGATCTCCTAGAGAACTCCTTTTCCAGTAATATTCAGGTCATTATTATCTTCCCTAGCCCTTGGCCTGGAGAACATATAAATATAGAAGTGTAAGAGCTCATCTTTTGCCAAGCAAAATGGCTTCATCTTCCCTTCCACATCTTTTATACCAGGGAATAGAGAGGAACACAAAATACATTCTGAATGTTGTCTCCCATAATAGACTTCTGAGAATTCCTTGTTCTAAACATACTCCTTCATTGTATACTTCTTCAAATATAGGCTATGAAATTGAGAAGCAATACTGGTGATATTGAGATTCATGAAGGCAAAAATAGGAAAGAGCAAGAGAAGGGAGAAAGAAATGGAGAGCTGTTGGAGTGATGCCTATGAACATTGAGCTGGTCTGTAGCTGGGCCCATGGATTGGCAGCCTGAGCAATCAGTGTTCTCCTTTGGGGGAGCTTCACTCTCAAGTTCATCTGTGAAATATTTTCTCCTGTCAAACCCCACTTCACATGTAAATGTTAAAAAGTAAATGAAAATCTGCTTGCAGTGATCTCCACCAGGAGACCAGTGCCAAGTGGCATCCCTCAGGGGTCAGTGCTGGGACCGGTGCTGTTTAACATCTTTGTCAGTGATATGGACAGAGGAATCAGTGCACTCTCAGCAAGTCTGCAGATGACACCAAGCTGTGTGGCACAGTTAACTTGCTAGAAGGCAGGGATCCATCCAGAGGGACCTGCACAGGCTGCCCAGGCCAACCTCATGACATTCAACAAGGCCAAGTGTAAAATCCTGCACCTGGGTGGGCACAATCCCAAGCACAATTCCAGGCTGAGTGGCAAATGGCTGAGAGCAGCCCTGAAGAAAAGGACCTGGGGGTTTGGGGTGATGCAAAGCTCAGCATGGAGCTGCAGTGTGAGTGCAGCCCAGATAGCAACTGTGTGCTGGGCTGCAGCTGTAGGCAGCAGGGCAAGAGAGGGGATTCTGCCCCTTGGCTCTGCTCTCCTCACACCCCACCTGGAATATTGTGTACAGTTCTCCAACACAAGAAGGACACAGATCTGTTGGAGTGAATCCAGAGGAGGCCACTAAGATGCTCAGAGGGCTGCCAGCACTGACCCCTGGGGTACGCCGCTGGTCTCCAGGTGGACATCGTGCCTTTGATCACCACTCTCTGCCTGCAACCATCCAGCCAATTCCTTATCCAGTGAGTGGTCCACCCATCAAGTCCACGTTTGTCCGGTTTGGTGACCAGGATGCCACAAAGGACAGAGTCAAACACTTTACTCAGGTCTAGGTGGATGCTGTTAGCTACCCTTCCCTTGCCCACTCTTGCTGTGACTTCATCATAGAAGAGAATCGTAGAATGGTTTAGGTTGGAAGGGAGCTCAAATCTCATCCAGTTCCAGCCTCCCTGTGCCATGGGCAGGGACACCTCCCACTAGAACAGGTTGCTCAAGGCCTCATCCAGCCTGGCCTTCATAGAATGGTTTAAGTTGGAAGGGACCTCAAAGCTCAGCCAGTTCCAACCCTCCCTGTGCCATAGGCATGGACACCTCCCACTAGAACAGGTCACTCAAATATAGAATCATAGAATGGTTTAGGTTGGAAGGGACCTCAAAGCTCAGCCAGTTCCAACCCCCCTGTGCCATAGGCATGGACACCTCCCACTAGATCAGGTTGCCTAAGGCCTTGAACACCTCCCTGGGCAAACCTGTGTCAGTGTCTCACTACCCTCACTGCAAAGAACTTCTTCCTAACATCCAGTTTAACTCTCCCCTCTTCCAGTTTCAACCCCTTAGCCCTCATCTCCCTTTGGCCCAAAGTGGCCTTCTGGACTCCTCTGTCCCTTCCGCCCTGCGTCAGCCTGAGGGTAGGCCCAAAGTGCCCTCCCCAGCTGGGGCCTGGAAGGCTTCATCAGGCCTCGTGACGCAGCTCACAATGCGCTGCCAGCCAGGAGCCATCTGCCAGCAACCATGAGGTGAGGAACCAGCCCTTCCCAGAGAGGAGGAGTGGAAGGGGGAAGACAGGGAGGAGAGGGGAAGGGAAGCAGTCAGGCTCCGCCTTTTAAGCTGCGATAGCAGAAGGTGGAAGAGAATTAAGGATGTTGCAATATCCTGGGATGAGCAGGTCCATCCCCCCCGACCCCGAGCTGGGCCTCTGTGTCTGTGGAGACTCCTTCATCTAACTAAGCTACCACACACCTTCATCTAAGTCTACCACACACCTTCTTCTAAGTCTACCACACACCTTCATCTAACTAATCTGCCACACTCCTTCATCTGACTAAGCTGCCACACTCCTTCATCTAAGTCTACCACACTCCTTCATCTAATTAATCTGCCACACTCCTTCATCTAACTAAGCTACCACACACCTTCATCTGACTAAGCTACCACACTCCTTCACCTAAGTCTACCACACTCCTTCATCTAACTAATCTGCCACACTCCTTCATCTAAGTCTACCACACTCCTTCATCTGAGTAATCTGCCACACACCTTCATCTGACTAAGCTACCACACTCCTTCTAAGTCTACCACACTCCTTCATCTAACTAATCTGCCACACGCCTTCATCTAACTAAGCTACCACACACCTTCATCTAACCTAATCATTTTGAGTACAAAACAGATGAACTGCAGGGGTTTTGTCAGAGAAGCTAAATTTCTACATGAGGGAAATTTTCCAAAGCACTTTCTCTGTTTAGCTGCTGTAATTTTCAGGTGCTGCCTTGAGACATAGAATCATGGGATCCACCGGGTTGGAAGGGAACTTTAGGAGTCATCTAAGCTGAACTCCCTGCAGTCAGCAGGGACATCCCCAACTAGATCAGGTTGTTGAGGGTCCTATCAAGCCTCACCTTGAATGTCTCCAGGGATGGGGCCTTCACCACCTCCCCAGGCAATCTGTTCCGGTGTCTCATCACCCTCACTGAAAAGAATTTCTTCCCAATCTGCAGTCTAAATCTGCCCTCCTCAAGCTGCAATCCATTCCCTTATCCTATCACTACAAGCCCCTGTAAAAAGTCCCTCCCCAGCTTTCTTGTAGACCCCTTCAGGTACTGCGAGGCTGCTATAAGGTCTCTCATCAAAGGCAGTTCCTGACTGTTGTGGTGATCTGTGCCTACAAATAACAGGACCAGGCTGTCTCAGATGTGACACCAAAGAGCTGAGACAACAGAGATGAAAAGTAATACTTGAAATCTGTGTGTGATCCCTTTAGATGGAAGCCAAGCCTATGGCAGAGGCGCAACACTCTCTGCATATTCCTGATAAGGTTTTTTGAATGTGAGCTACGTTTCCTGTCAAGCTTTTGTACCTGGAACCTGGTCATGAGTGGGTGCCTGAGAAAAATGCTCCATATCTTTCTAATTCCTCCAGCAGCCTGATAGGTAGAGGGTCAGAAACTGGTTTTAAAGAGGCTAGCCTTGCAGTCAGTCCATGCAAAGCAAATCCTGCCCAGAGCTGCTGTCTCACATCCTTTGTGCCCCTTGTTTGCAATTCACATGTCATCCCCCTGACAGCCAGCCCTGCAGCAAAGGACAGCACTCCACTAATAATTTGTTGTCTTGGTGCCCTGCATGACCAACTGGAAACAATACCTGATAGTCAGTGCTGAGCTCTGGAAACAATACCTGATAGTCAGTGCTGAGCTCTGGAAACAATACCTGATAGTCACTGCTGAGCTCTTGTTGAGCTCATTGCAAACAGTAGAACTCAAGGAGAAGCTCAGCAGGGTCACTCTGCCACTTGCTGGTTTGCAATTTGGGTGATTTTTTTTTTCTTTTTCTTTTCTATTATTTTTCTTTTTGTTTGGCTTGAGAATGAAACAAACCCCACAGGACTCTCAGTGGCAAACATTTTCCCCAGATCCAGCAGCTCTGCCAGTGTGATGAGCTTAATTAAAATTAACAGTTTTTTAGTTGTGCTGCAGTCTTTCTCTCTGCTGAGCTGCCCTTGCAATCTGCCTTAAATGAAACCATGTGGTGCATTTTGGAGGCCAGTTTGTGCTGGCCTGCAGACCAAGCAACGTGTGTCAAATGGGTGTTTGACCCACTGCTGTGAGCTGGAGAGGAGGGAGAGAGCTGTTGCCCACTGTTGTTCTTGTAGAGGGTAAGCCAGGCTATAGAAACAATGCATGGCTCTGTGCCTGTGCTCAGCAGAAAGCCACAGGTGCTTTTGTACCTGCCCATTCTGACCAAGCTGCTGAAGGCTCCACACTTCCCTTGCCTGTCACTGGTATCCAGGGAGAAGCTGCCTTGGTGTTCAGGGATTTTAGGTCATAGAATGGCTTAGGTTGGAAGGGACCTTAGAGATCATCTACTCCAATCTCCTCACCATGTACAGGGACACCTTTCAACCAGCCTGGCCTTGAACATCCCCAGGGAGAAGGCATCCACAGCTTCCCTGGGTAACCTATTCCAGAGTCTCACCACCTTCCTACTGAAGAACTTAGCTTTTAAGAACCAGTCTAAACCTGTTTTATTTCAGCTTCAAACAATTTCTCTTGTCCCACTGCTAGGCACTCTTATGGAAAGGCTCTCTCCAGCCTTCCTATAAGAAATCTTCAGGTATTGGAAGGCAGCTCTAAGGTCCCTCCAGAGCATTCTCTTCTCCTAGCTCCTTCAGCCTATCCTCATAGCAGAGGTGCTCCAGCCCTTGGATCATCTCTGTGGTCCTCATTTCTCTTGCTCTCAAATACTCTGCTGCCTCTGTGAAAGGGCTTTGCTCACATTTCTGAGTACTTTGCTCAGAAAAAGACAGAGCTCTGGGCTTTCCCTTCTGGCAATTAGGACTTGCCACCACGGCTGGACTATTTTCTAAGCAGTGTGTGAGCACAATGGTGCCTGAAGCCACTATACAGTCACTGAACTGAATGTGCTCACTCTCATTGTCTCCAAGAGGTACATAAGGATGAAGGAATTTAGCCCAACAGCAGGCCCATGATAGTCATGCATTTTATTCCACTTCAAAAGCAGGTCAATTAATATATAAAATGTCTGCAGCTTCCACCAAGTCAGTGTTGAACCTAATATCATCTTCTTGAGCATCCCAGCAGGCTCAGCTTTCCATCTTTTTTTTTTCTTGCCTATAGCTTGACACATGCCTCTAAGTCAGGCTGGCTCTGGTGACTAATGAAGAGTTTCAGATGCTTTTTGACATTAGATGTCACACTGTGACTGGAGCTGTGTGAAATAGGTCCTACTACAGTCGCTTGACAGATGCAATGAATCTTGCTGTTAGCTTGCTGGGTCACGTGCCACGGTTCTAGTGTAGGTCTTGGTGGGGAGAAGTGTCCCTTTGCTCTTGATAATCCCATCATTAGACTTGCAGAACGTCCAGGTATGTGCCATTGGTGCTGCTATTCAGCAGCCTGCTCAAACAGGGCTTTAATCTGAGGTTTCTGAGGGCAGAATCTGCCTCCCGAAGGGAGGGTGTTTATTTCTGTCTTACCTAATCTTAAGATCAAGCTCAGATATAAAGGTAGAAGGGCTCTGCAGATTATCTTGCTCCTGCATTTTGCTTTCAGTGCTGCAAGTTCTGGGTCTCACTCTGTTGTCAAGATGAAAAACTTCTTTGAAATGGCCTCTCACATCTGCCTTTCGCCCACCTTCCTCTCCTGACACTGGGAGGTGATTGGTACCATTGCCAACGGCTGGAATGCCTGCTTGGATATCTGTAGTGCTGTGCATAGCTCTTGGCAGGGATGGCTGGAGCTTTTCCACAGGGAGGAGGGATATCAAATGAGGCAAAGTGAAGTGCAAGGCTGTAATGAACATAATTCCATTAACCAATTGCTAGTAGAACTGGAGATGCTGCTGATTGCCACCACCTGCCTGATGACCCTCCCAGGATGCATCTCTGGGCTTGTTAAACACCTCAGGAGAGAGCAAGAGCCTGGCTCCCAGGACAAAGAACATCTGTTCTGCTCCTTTCTCCACACAAGTAGCTTCTGATGCCTGCTGCCTTTCAGCTAGGCGCAAAGTCATGAGTAATTCTCTTGTTACAAAAAAAATGCAAAGTGCTTTTTTGGT
Organism: Psilopogon haemacephalus; assembly: GCA_013396835.1. Lineage (NCBI taxonomy): Eukaryota > Metazoa > Chordata > Aves > Piciformes > Megalaimidae > Psilopogon > Psilopogon haemacephalus. The sequence goes on from VWZI01022768.1 coordinate 428,392, forward strand.
GTCTTGGACTTGCTGTCTGGTAGTTTGCTTAGAAGACTGGAAGAAATAAGCTTGCCTAGGGAGGTGGTAGAGTCACCACTATCCCTGGAGGTGTTAAAAGGACATGGTGTTTTGGGACATGGTTTAGTGTCTGTGGTGGTGGCATGCTGACGGTTGGACTTGGCAATCTTAGAGGCCTTTTCCAACCATACTGATTCTATGATTCTGAGTCTGCTCTGTGCTGCTGTAGGGATGACTGTGATTTGTGAGTTCACTTCCAAAGTTGGGGTTTCTTTTTGTTCATTTTGGTCCCAAGGTGCTAACTCACAGCGCAAAGATTGAACTGTGTGTGTCTGGAGACGGTGTACCTGCTTGAACAAAAACCTGTGGTTGTAACTGTCTGCTGGTCCAGCCTTAGGGAGCTCAGCTTTTGTGAGATACTGCTGCACTTGCCCAGGATTTCTTCATGCTTTACCTGCCTTCTTAGTCTTGTTTTGTGCCTGTGATGGGTTATTGTGTAGCAGAGACCATAAACACTGTGGGAAAGGATGGTCACTTGAAAGACTATCTGTAGGAAGCCTCAGCTGTGCACTTCAAAGCCCCAGCTGAAATACTCATCTTCCTCTCTGAGGGTAAAGATGAGGCGAAACCTGAAGCTTTCCTCTCAATAGACTATCTGCATTCTGCTAAAACAACCACTTGTTAGCAGTCTGGGATGGATGGACAGGCACAGGAGAGTGCAGGGTGAACATGGAAAAGGAATAGTGTTGTGTGATGGCTTTTCCTGACTGGCAATGGAGGTTAACCCTTCCTCCTTAGTGCCTGGGTCTATGCTCCTGTGTCCACACTCAAGTTAGAGACTGTCCCGGGAATAGCTTTGCTGTTTTGGATGACAAAGTGGTGGCATTTGGATTTTGGGGGTCCTTGAGTCTAATGGCAGGGCTCTCCTCTAAACCTGCTTGTAATAGCACGGCTGGAGGCATCATAAAGGCTAGAGGAGAGGGAGGGAGAGAAGAGTAAGGATGTGTTAAATTGTCTCTGCTGCTAGGGAAAAAGGTAAAGTCACACTGCACAGCAAGTGACTTCTCAAGGTGGAAGTAATATATTGAGTTGAGACTCTGTAATAGCAGAAAATGATTTTATCTTTGGTGCTTGGTGGAGGTGTTGGGAATTTTTTTTTTACTGGAAAACAGCTCAGATATGCACTTTATTACAGCTGCAGTGGAATATATGTCCTACAGTTAAATCTTGTGCTGTTTACAGCATGGGAAAGTTGACTACAATAGCATTATGGTCAAGCATAAAGCTACAGGAGAACTTCAGGAGCCCCCGTGGAACACAAAGAGATTTCCTAATGGCTCACCAGCATTTAATCTTATTCTGTTAACAGATAACTTTCTTTTCCTAATGAAATTAAGGAAGCTGGTCTTCTTAGAATCTGCATAACTTAATATTAATATTATGGAGTAGGAGTGTCAAGGGAGAAAGTAATGCCAGCTTCAGCTAGCCTGTCTCTACTAATATTTTGACTTCCTCTGTTCCTTTCTACTGGGACCAGTGCTGTTTAATATCTTCATCAACGATACAGGCAGTGGGATCGAGGGCATCCTCAGCAAGTTTGCTCACCAAACTGAGTGGTGTGGTCGATGTGACAGAGGGATGGGATGTCATCCAGAAGGACCTGGACAAGAGCAGCCAGGTGAACCTTGCGAGGCAGAACAAGGACTAGTCTAAGAGCCTGCACCAGGGTCAGGACAATCCTCATTATCAATAGAGGCTGGGGGAAGATAGAGCAACTCTGCAGGAAAGGACTTGGGAATGCTGGTGGATGAGAAGCTGGACATGAGCCAGCAGTGGGCAGTGGCAGCCTGGGCTGCATCAAAAGAAGCGTGGCCAGCAGATGCAGAGAAGGGATTCTGCCACTTTGCTCTGGGCACCTCAACAAAAGCAGCACACAGGCTTGATTGAACAGGTCCAGAGGCAGACCAGAAAAAAATGATCAGAGGGCTGGAGCACCTCTCCTGTGAAGATAGTCTGAAAGAGTTTGGCTTGTTGAGCCAGGAGAGCAGAAGACTCCAGGGAGACCTGATAGTGGCCTTATAGTACCTGAAGGGGCTTTCCTGAAGTACCAGGAAAGCTTGAGAAGGGATGTTTAGAAGGGCAATGTGGTGAATGAATGAGGAGCAATGGTTTGAAACTAGAGCAGGGTAGATTTAGATTGGACATTAGGAAGAAATTCTCTACTATGAGGGTGGTGGAATGCTGACACAGGCTGCCCAGGGTGGTTGCCCATGCCCCGTCCCCATCATACAAGGTGAGGCTTGATGTGACTCTGAGCAACCTGCTCTAGTTGCAGGCATCCCTGGAGCAGCAAGGTGGCTTAGGTGATCTTTAAGATCCCTTCTAAGCCAGTACCATCTCTGCTTCAATGCAAATTAGCTCATGAAGATTCACTAATGTGCAGGCTGAGCTGTGCTTTTTGAAAGAATTGATGCCCTCAGCTGTAGGAAATTGGTTTCTGCCCTTCTTCTTTTTCCTCTTTGCAGTTTATTACAAAGTGCACAGAACATCTTTAATAGGTTAGTGAAGCAAACTGGGACAGTAAATTTGCCCTTAAAATACATTGATAAGAGAATTTATTTGGAAAAGGCTGTTGTGGGATTTTTTAATTTTTTTTTTTTCCTGGAAGGCTGCAGGCAAAAGAGAGGATGGAATTTGAATCTGAAATCTAAATTTCTCCAAATCCCTATGCCTAAAGCACATCTCTCTGATTTGATTGAGGTGCTGAGGCATTTGCAAGTGCATTATTTCAGCTGGCAGATACCTGGTTTGAATCCTAGTTTATGGCACAGAGGCTTGTCAATGCAGGTTTGTTTTTCTCCTAGCCAGCCCTCCCACAGCAGCCAAGGCATATAATAATCCAGTATTACTTTTGTTGGGAAAGCCTCAAAACACTGTTGTGAAAATAAATGCTGCTTTGGGGTAATTATTTCTTTTTTTTCCCTGTTGCTTTTGCAAACACACATATATATACATATACAAAATCTTTGAATAAAATGATTCATAGATATACACAGGTGCTGGAATGTGCTTTTCCCCCATCAGGCAGGTGTCTGTAAAGGCAAAAGCAATGTTTCAGAATTGGGTACTAAACCCGAGCCATCGCCCTGAGTGTTGGGTTAGAAGTTAGCAAGCAGCTGCCGGTGAGTCAGCGGGCAGATGTGAGTCAAAGCTGGAAGCATTTCTGCAGGGTGCAGGAGCTTCACTGCAAAATCTCACTACTGTCCCCGTATGAGAGAAGCTGCTCCTGCTGCTCCCCGCCACCCNCAAGCAGAGACAAGGAAGAGAAGGAAAGTCCTGGTAGCCAGAGGTGGTTTCACAGCATTATTTGGTCTTGTGCAATCTTTATAGCAGAGCCCGTGAGAGAGAGAGAGGCTTAGTTTGTTCCCCTTCTAGGGGTTCACTGGGTTTTTCTATCCTGAAGTGAAGGAGCCCACCATACAAAAATGAAGGCTTTTAAAACATGGGTTGGGGCACAACTGAGATCCTCTGGTCAGGTTTACTCCACATGATAAACTTCTTGTTTCACTTTCATCCAGTCTGATCCCTGTTAGCTGTTCAGGCAGCTACCTGCTGCAGCTTCCAGTCAGCTCACACTGGGAAGATTGTTGGCTTTAGCAGGATGCACTAAAAATAAATAGGAAATGGGGGGTTTGGGCTCTCTTTTTGATTTTTCTCCTTAAAATGAAAGAAATTGTTAAGCTGTTAGAATTTTTAAAACAGAAACAAGCCCAGGAAACCCCTGAGTTGCGCAGACCTCCTGCCAGCAGCCTTGCACAAGGAGGAGATGCCATCCTCAGTGGGTAGTGCAGTAGAGGCATCTCCTGGATGAGCCATTACACCCTGACAAGGAGCTCCACAAAGCTGTTTCTTTGCTGCAGAACCCTCCCCAAGTCACTCTGAAATGTTGCCTAAGCACTTGCAGAAATAACATCTTTCAGCAGTGGTTCCCCAGAGCCTGGGGTAGGGTTCACATAGAATTTGATTTTGAGAGCTCCATTTGCAGGAGATAGATGAGCCCATCCTGACTCCCTCATTTTGGGTTTTTTTTTTCTTTTCCTTTCTTCTATCCCCTCCCCACCGTCG
>VWZI01022768.1:432532-485606 GCA_013396835.1 Psilopogon haemacephalus
CCCAGTGTTGTAGCTGTGGAACAGTTGTGCCAGACTAAATGTTGACAGTCTTTGCCGTAATTTGTCTGTACTAAAATTAATACTGTACTTCATGTACTATATTTATACCTATCTATCGCCTTTCATGTCAGATAAGTTCTAGTGTGTGGGATGTATCACAAAAATGACTGAAAAAAAATAAAGTTTTAACCCTGTGAGGTGTAGTGCTCTGCTTCCTGCAGGTAGGAAAGGTTAGAGGGGGTTTTATTGAGGCCAGCCTGCTGCAATACGTTTTACTTCTTTTTGGTTTGGTGTAGGTTTTTTTGTTTGTTCCTCATTACACAACTCCAGTGTGGAGGTTTTGAAGACTTCTATAGAGAGGTTTATAGAGAATCATAGAAGGATTTGGGTTGGAAGGCACCTTCAAAGGCATTCTAGTCCAGCTTCCCCTGCAGTCAGCAGGGACTTCCTCAACTAGATCAGGTTGCTCAAAGCCTTGTTGAGCTTGATCTTGGGTATCTCCAGAGATAAGGCTGCAGTCACCTCACTGGACAACCTGTTGCAGTGTTCAACCACCCTCATGGTACAAAACTTGCTCCTTACACCCAATTTGAATTTGCTCTACTCTCATTTCAAACCATGGCTCCTCATCCTATCACTGCAGGCCTTTGGAAACAGTCCCTCTACAGCCTTCTTTTAGGCCTCCTTCAGATACATAGGGAACGATAAGGAACTATTTCTAAAGGACACAGGGGAATGAATCCAGATTAAACTTTAAGCACCAGGAGTTAAAATCATAGAATTGTTTTAGTTGGAAAAGTCCTCTAAGATCATCAAATTCAACCATGGCCACTAAATCATGTTCCTAAGTGCCATACCCATAAATATCTTGAACTCCTGCAGGGAAGGTGACTCTACCAGCTCCCTGAGAAGCCTCTTCTAATGCCTGACCACTCTTTCAGGAAAGATTTTTTTTTTCCCCAATATCCAACCTAAACCTCTCCTGATACAACTTGAGGCTATTTATTCTTGTTCTGTGACTTGATACTAGGAGGAAGGTAGTTGTAGAGAGCAACGAGGTGGCCCCTCATCCTCCTCTTCTCCAGGCAAAACAACCCTGGCTCCTTCAAGTGCTCCTTACCAGCCCTGTTCTCCAGACTCATCACCAGCTCTGTTGCCCTTCTCTGGACCTGCTCCAGCATCTCAATATCCTTCTTGGAGTGAGGGCCCCAAAACTAAACCCAGCACTCAAGGTGTGGCCTTACTAGTGCTGAGTACAGGGTGATAGTCACTTCCCTGGTCCTTCTGGTCATGCTACTCTTGATACAAAGCGAGGTGCTGCTGGTCTTCTCAGCCACTTGAGTATGTTGTTGGCTCCTGTTCAGTGGGCTGCCAACCAGCACCCCTGTATTCCTTTCTGCTGGGAGACTTTCCAACCATTCCCCCCCAGGTGTGAAGCATTTCATGTCATCGTTATGACCAGTTAAAGGCACCTGTTGCCTCTCTGCAGTGGAGCAGGTGCTTTGGCTTCTGGGAGGGGCAGAGCTTAATTGGGTAATTAACATCTCTCTCGAGCATACCTGCTCGCTGCTCTGCTGTGAAGGGCATTCAGCCCTGGGCTGTAGCTGAGATCTCCCTGTTTGTCCTAAACCTCTTCCAAGAGACAAGGAAACCTGCACTCCTGTTGTGGTTCCATCTCAGGAGGAATTCCCAAAGATCTTTAGGAGGTAAGAGCTGGCTGAATTTAATTTCTTATGCAGGGTGGATTGTGGTGTGAAGGTGCCTATAGTCCTGTTCCTGACTATAGGCAAGCTGCTGAGATGATTCAGCATTGTAGTTGCTTCTGCTAAAGGTGGCTGTCATCCTGTCTTGTCAGAGAGTGAGACAAATGGAAAATGGCTTTAAAAAACCCCTGTGTTTCTGTAAACATATGTTCATGTCTTTGTCAGACATGTTTTTTAGGTGTGTGCCACGTAAGGGAAAGGGCAGTTGGAGTGGTGAGCTGTAGAGGGTTAGGACTAATCACTTCATGTTCAGGACTCCACTCTTTTTTGTCAGCCCAATCAGACAGGGTGGGATTCGAGTGACCTTAGTTATTCAAGAAACTCCTGGCCTTTAGCTCTTCAAGACCAAGTTCTGCTTAAAAATGATCCTAAACAAACCTTAAAGCAAACAGCCTTCTGCTTTGCCTACCTTTGTAAGTGCTGAGCACAGCAGGAGAGGCGCACAGGTGCTGTAAATAATCTTGGCTCGGCTTTCAAGGCAATTACAACAATTGACATCAGCTGAGGACGGGTCTGTGACACAGGTATTACAGCACAGTTTGCAAAGGTTCTTAGCACCACCAACCCCATATGCTTTATAGCTGCTGACGAGGAGAGGAAACCATCTGACAACGGGTGGAGGTGTGGAGCTTTTTTTGTATGGGTGGAGTCACCCAGTCAGGGGTTTTGGGGAACTCCAGTTGCCATGATACACAGCAGCACAGAGTTCAAGAACACAGGACCCCGAGCGTTAGGTTTTATCACCATCTCTCATGTTAACTGGGCTGATTTGACACTAAGTGTTTCCTGCCAACATGTTCTCAGACAGTTCTGCATTGTCTGCTAATCTCCATGACGTGGGAGCCTGTGGGAAGGACTGCGAAGGAAAGCAGCACTCAGCGCTAGGGATATGGAGGCAGGGAGTGGAGCAGCTCTTGGTTGCATTAGTATTTCTGGTAATTCACTTAGTTCTTGAAAGCAGCAGTAGTGAGATATTGCTGTTCCCGTGGCGTGGGTAAATTACAGCAAATTTCAACTAAATATGCCTTGAAGGAGAGGTGATTCTCCAGTGTCTTGCTGGGGAAGTGTTGGATAATGAGCTGAAATATGAGAGGGAGGCAGCAAGGACACAGAGGGTGTTTCTCCTGGAGAAGAGGGAGTTTTGCTTAAAGGTCCTGTAACCATCAGAAGCTCCCTCTGGGCAGTCCCTTACTAATCAGAAACAGGCAACTGAAGAGGAGATGTTGAGTTTCTTGCAGCATCCAGCATTGACTTGAGGCTGAATGCTAGGAAATATTTCTTCACAGAGAGGGTTCTCAAGCACTGGAATGGTCTGCCTGGGGCAGTGCTGGAGTCACCACCCCTGGAGTTGTTCAAGCAGTGTGTGGACCTGGTGCTTTTGGACATGGTTTAATGTTGACTCTTCAGTGCTGGATCAAAGATTGGACTGGGTGATCTTGGAGGTATGTTCCAACGATTCCTAAACTCAGTACTTGAGAGCTGATGTGGAGACTCTGTCACTGCTGAAGCCACTAGAAAGTCAGTAGTGGTGAAAGCCCGAGAAAAACATTGCCTGATCCAACTGCTAATCCTTTATGTGCACCAAGTAGGTTTCTTCATCACCTTGAGCTGCAGTTCCTCATAGTTTGGGTAAGAGGTTGAGCTAATCAGGCCTGGACTGTGCAGAGACAGGGATAGGTAAGAAAGGATAAAAGAAGAAAATAAAGACAGGTGCCATGAGAGCCAATGGCATTCTTCTGTTGCAGTAGCCACGAGTCTAGATCTAGATCAAGGAGTACTTTCATGTCATAGAATCATAGAATAATTTAGGTTGGAAGGAACCTCAAGGATCATCTCCTTCCAACCCCCCACCATAGGGAGGGACATCTCCTACTAGAACAGGTCCCTCAAGGCCTCATCCAACCTGGCCTTGAACACCTCCAGGGAGGGAGCAGACACAGCCTCCCTGGGCAACCTGTGCCAGTGTCTCACCACCCTCACTGTAAAGGACTTCTTCCTAATATCCAGTTTAAATCTCCCCTCTGCCAGTGTAAACCCATTACTCCCCATCATTACAAGACCTTGTCAGTAGTCCCTCCTGTATCCCCCTTCAGATACTGAAAAGCTACTACAAGGTCTCCTTGAAGCCTTCTGTTCTCCAGGCTGAGAAGCCCCAACTCTCTGTCCTCATTAGAACGGGTGCTGCATCATCTTTGTGGCCTCCTCTGGACTCACTCCAACAGTTCAATATCCTTGTCTTGGGGGCTCCAGAACTGCATGCAGTACTCCAGGTGGGGTCTAGACAGGAGCAGAGTAAAGAGGAAGCTTGTTGTGCCTTCAGCACAGCAAGGACTGCACATTCTGGTCTATCCTCCAGTGAAAACTGGAGATGCTTTTGCCATTAGGTAGCCCTCAACAACATATTGTAACAGTGCAGAAGTAAAGGGGAAGACATAGTAAGGTTGTACTTTGTAAGTCTCAATATTTGATTTATCTGTAGGATCTAAATATTTAAGGACAAAACAGTACGTAGGAAGAAGTCTCTTTAATTAGGCTGATCTAATTTGGCTATTTTAAACGTGAAGCATTTGTAAAGACAGCTGAAGAGCCAAAGGCAATTATTTTGTCTATTATTAGCTAGCTGCTGAACTTTTCCTAATTGTTCCTGTATTGCCTCTGCCATTAATAAACATTGCCAGTGCTTATGCAAAATTAGCACTTGCTAATATTACCTGTTAAATGTACCCTGGGAAGACATTTTGGTGTTCTTCGATTCCTAAGCACAGATTAGTGCCCATCTGCTTTTCTAAGGTTCAGAAAGAATACTGAAGCATTGAACTTGGAGCATCTTGCAGCCACAGATTCCTCCTGTCAGAAACAAATGGGACTTCAGTTAATATGGTCTCTCCAGAAGAAAATCCAATCTCTGTGCAATGTGCAGGGCTGTCCTCTTGCTGCATTAATATTTTAATGGGTAGAAAGTGAAAATAAAACCTGCTGACAGAAGCTGGGGTTGTAGGATCCAGAGCTCTGCTTTGAAGTGTGTCTTTGAGGTGAAGTTCAGGATACCTTTTAGTTCTCAGATTTCAATTATAAATGAGCACAAAGCTCTACCAATAACTTAGCTAGGGGAAAAATAATCCTCAGGGGTATGTGTTGGGACCAGTGCTGGTCAATGTCTTCATCAATGATACAGACAGTGGGATTGAGTGTACTTTCAGCACGCTGAGTGGTGTGGTCAGTATGCCAGAGGGATGAGATGTCATCCACAAGGACCTAGAGATGAACAACACAAGGTTCAACATGGCCAAGTCCAGGGTCCTGCACCTGGTTTGCATCAATGCTTATCAATCGTGTCTGGGGGAGCCTGTGATAGAGAACAGCCCTGCAGAAAAGGACTTCAGAGGTCCCGGTAGAAGGAAAGCAGGACGTGAACCAGCAATGGGCAGAAGGCTATTGGTAGCCTGAGCTGCATCCAAAGCAGTGTGGCCAGCAGATAGAGAGGGGATTCTGCCCTCTTCTCTGCTCTGCGGAGACCTCACCCAGAGTACTATGTCCAGCTCTGGGTCCCCCAACACAAGAGAGACATGGACCTGCTGCTGCAGCTGGGTCAGAGGAGGTCCATCAAGATGACCAGAGGGCTGGAGCTACAAAGAGAAGTTGAAAGATGTGGGGTTGTTCAGCCTGAAGAAAAGAAGGCTTTGAGGAGAGCTTACAGTGGCCTTGCAGTACCTGAAGAAGGCCAACAGGAAAGCTAGGGAGGGATTACTTACAAAGGCATGTGGTGACAGGACAAGGGGCAATGCTTTGAAACTAGAGCAGGGTAGACTTAGATTAGACCTTAGGAAGAAGTTCTTTGCTGTGAGGGTGGGGGAAATACTGAAACAGGTTGCACAGGAAGGTGGTGGAAGTCACTCTCCTGGAGACATTTAAGGTGACTCTTCTTGGGGCTCTGAGTAACCTGCTGTAGTTGAGGATGTCTCTGCTAACTGCAGAGGAATTACAGTAGATTACCCTTAGAGTTCCCTTCCAACCCAGTGCATTCTATGATAATTAAGAATTATTAATTGTAAGTAAAAGAGCCACTGTTTTGTGACCGGTGTGGGCTCTGGGCAGAGAATTGAGAGAGACAAAGGAGAGATTGTTGTGACTGAAGCAGTGCTACCCCTGAAGCAGTGAAACTAGAGGCACGTGTCCCCGTAGGAGGTCTCTCTTTGCACTGGGATGTGTGTGAGGAAGCTGTGCAATGCCCTGGATTTGTGTCACCTGCAATAAAGGAGCAAAGGAGATGTCACAAACAGCAGGTAGCTCGTACTTGGTGTTTTCACTTCAGCTCGCTCACAATTTACCTTGTGAAAAGCAGAGGTCCACTGAGCACCCCTGCTTGAGGGTCAGGCTAAAAGTTCCAATTACTGCAGGATGTGTCTTTTAGGATAGTTTCTGTCCCTGCTCTTGGTGGTATCAGCAAGAAAAGCAGAACAAGTACTTGGAGCATGGCAAAAGTGCTTCTTAGTTGGCGTTGGGGTGAATTAGCTGGCTGGGGGTCTGCTTATGGAGCTGAGGAAATCTGAGCATGCTTCCTGGGCTGTATTTTTCAGTCCATAAACTGGTGGGGTTGTTTTCATAGGTGAAAGGCAAGCTTCACAAATAAGCATCTTCTGAGGTAGAGGTGTACAATGTCTACTATGTAGACTTAGTGAACAAGTCACATGCCATTCTGGGGTTTCTAATAAACCAAATCCAGGTGCCAGATGTGTGTCATAATTTTCAGTGCTTTGAATAAAGTGTCTGTGGTTTTTCTCTTCCATTTAGAGACATTTAGAGGGATGGAAAATTATTTAGATTGGACATGAGGGAGAAATTCTTCCCTGTGAGGGTGGTGAGGCACTACAACGGACCACTCAGAGAGGTTGTGGAGGCTCCAAGCCTGGAAGTGCTCTAAGACTGAGTTGGATGGGGCCTTGAGAAACTTGATCTAGCATAGGAGGTGTCTCTGCCTGTGGCAGTGGAGTTGAAACTAAATCACAGAATTAACCAGGTTGGAAAAGACCTTCAAGATCGAGTCCAACCTATCACTCAGCATCTTCTAATTGACTAAACCATGGCACCAAGTACCTCATCCAGTCTCCTGTTAAACACCTTCAGGGATGGTGACTCCACCCCCTCCCTGGGCATCCCATTCCAATGCCAATCACTCCTTCTATAAAGAGCTTCTTCCTAACATCCAGCCTGAACCTGACCTCGAGACTGTGTCCTTCTGTTCTGTTGCTGGGTGCCTGGGAGAAGAGATCAACCCCACTTGGCTACAACTTCCTTTCAGGTAGTTGTAGAGACCAATGAGGTCTGCCCTGAGCCTCCTTTTCTCCCAGCTCCCTCAGCCTCTCCTCACAGGGCTGTACTCCAGCTCCCTCACCAGCCATGGTACCTTTCTCTGGACACACTCAAACTGGATGATCACAGAATGGTTTAGGTTGGAAGAGACCTCAAAGATCATCCTGTTCCTACCCTCCTGTGCCATAGGCAGGGACACCTCCCACTAGATCAGGTCGCTCAAGACCTCATCCAGCCTGGCCTTGAACACCTTCAGGGAGGGAGCAGCCACAACCTCCCTGGGCAACCTCCAGTGTCTCACCACTCTCACTGTGAAGAACTTTTTCCTAACATCCCATTTAAATCTCCCCTCTGCCAGTTTGAACCCATTCTCCCTCTTCCTGCCATTGCAAGACACTGTGAACAGTCCCTCCCCAGCCTTCCTGTAGGCCATGATCTTTAAGGTCCTTTCCAACCCAAACCATTCTATGAATCTGTGATAAAAAGAGACCAAATCAAGATTGATGTAGAGAAGTCAGTTCTGGCATTTACTTCCTTCTGAGAGCTGGACTATCTGTAAGTTGCAGGAGTGGGTGCTGTTGTTTGGGCTTGGTCGGTTGCTGGGGGTTTATTTGGCAAGGTTTTAGAGGCTCCTTAAGACACAAACACAATACATCTTCTGGAAATTGTTCTGCCTCTTGTAGTGTTCCTTAGAGTGGAAGATTTACTGCACAAAACCATTGTGTGAGCAACAAAAGTAGAAGATACCTGTGGCAGGATGCTGTAGATGTCAGCCAGCCACTGAATCAGGACACAGCTTCGATTTATGATTTCTCTGTTGCCAGAAAATAACATCCCTGTTGTGAGCTCAGGATCCTCTTGCACTCAGCAGTTGTAGACTTTCTTGCTCTCACCTACCCGCTGAGTTTTATTTTTTTTTCCTGCCTGCAGTAGTATCTTGGTACCTGCTGATATTCCTGTATACACTTAGGTCCTGTTTCTAGCTTCCCCAAATCTACATGAGCACCACTGAGGAAAATGTGCATGATCTTCTTCCTGCTCTTCTGAAGAGCAGCTAAGGGACCTGGGATTGTTTAGTCAGTAGAAAAGGAAGCTGATGGGGAGGCTTTTTCACTCTTTTTCATCTGAAATTATGTTGGAGCTAGGTAAGGGTTGGTCTCTTCTCCCTGACAAGTGACAGGATGGGAGGAAATGGCCTCAAGTTGCACCAGAGATTTAGGCTGGGCATTAGAAGAAACTTCTTCCCTGAAAGGATTCTCAAAGACTGGAACAGGCTCCCTAGGCAGGTGGTTGAATCTCTATTGCTGGAGGTGTTTCAAAAGTGCAAACATGTTGGTATCAAGGGACAGGGTTTAGCATCAAGCTTGGTAGAGTTAGATAACTCTTAGACACCATCTTAAAGGTATTTTCTGGACATTGATTCTATGTCTTCATGGGGCAGTGGTAAGACAAACATGAAGCAAGCTTCACTTCTTTCACATGCTCAGCCAGCTTTTACTCATCCTTGAAATCTCCAATTGGGAAGTGGCATCTGAGGTGCCACTTCAGAGGATGGGCAGTGTCCAGTTTTGAAACTAAAGGTGCTGCAAGGCCTGTTAGAATGAAACCACCTGAGGAAGAAAGCAGGTAAAAGAAACATTTAAAAGTGAGGAGAGTTGCATGTGAAGTCTTCTAAGGGTAAATAGATGACTGGACTGTGCTTTCAGGGATTCACTGAATGATTTAGGTTGACAGGGACCTTAAAGACCATCTAGTCCCAACCCTCTTGCATGGGCAAGGACACTTTCAACTACACCAGGTTGCTCAAGGCCTCATTCAGCCTAGCCTTGAGCACCTCCAGAGAATTTTATATTATTTAAGGTATCCCCTGGCAGTTGTAGTTCGCCCTTACAACAGCTTGTTAAATAAGAAAATAATTTAATTCCTTTGGCTTTTTATACCACCAAGGTAAAATAGAGATGAAAACCTTGCAAATGTGCATTTAGAATAAATATATATATAACTTTTTTTTGTCTCGGTGCCAAATGAAATCTTTTACAGATTTTAATTTCTTCTTTGCAGAAGAAATTCCAGTCTGTTTGCAGCAAATTTTGGCAACTGTTAACTAATAAATAAATTTATCTGCTCTTCTTCTATTTTTAGGATTAATAACTTTAAAACAAAACAAAAACAGAGAAAAAAAATGTGGGGATCATTCTTTCCTTTAAGACACAAATAACACATGGCTAAATTGAAGGCAAGGAGTCCATGTGAGGCTGAACTGGATGATTTCTAGAGGTCCTTTCCAACCCCTACCATTCTCTGGTCCTATGTGAAATGCCTCTGTTATCCAAATGCCACTTTTTAGGTTATTACGCTTTTACAGATACTGCAGCAGCAGAAGAGATGTAAGAAAGGGGATGCAGGGAGAATGCTAAGCAAGAGAAACTATGCTCATGCTCTGCAGTTGCTGCATGCAGGGAAGAGGGAAGTATGTGATGGGAAAGCACTCAAGAGCTGAGGTAGCTTGGAGAGTGACTTGTTTTGGGGCAGCGTAACCTGCTCTGCCCTGCCTGTGGCAGGTTCCTGTGAGGCCTTTGGAGGTGACACACGTTTGCATTGCAAGTATAGGTGAAAACTAGCCTCCATGGAATTCAGCTGTGAAACTTGTGCTAACATCAGTGGCACCAAAAAGAAAGGAAAAAGAAAAAAAAAAAAAAAAAGAGGGACAAGAAGCAGGTTCTTGCTCTCCTTGCTAGCACAAGTTTCACAGCTGAATTCATCAGTGGCACCAAAGAGAAAGGAAAAGAATGAGGGACAAGAAGCAGGTTCTTCCTCTCCTTGAATTCAGCTGTGCAACTTGTGTTAGCATCAGTGGCACCAAAGAGAAAGGAAAAGAAAGGGATAAGAAGCAGGTTCTTCCTCTCCTTGAATTCAGCTGTGAAACTTGTGCTGGCATCAGTGGCACTAAAGAGAAAGAAAAAAGAGGGACAAGAAGCAGGTTCTTCCTCTCCTTGAATTCAACTGTGAAACTTGTGCTGGCATCAGTGGCACTAAAGAGAAAGGGAAAAAAAGAGGGACAAGAAGCAGGTTCTTCCTCTCCTCTCCTTGAATCTTCCAGCAGTAACCTGGCAGGATTTTAAAACAGGGAGGGGGAAAGGAGGAAGGAATTAAAAGTGCACTTGCAAGGATCAGGGGAACTCTCTGCTTTGCAAATAGTATCTGATGGTGGAGTAGGAGCAGGAATCAATAGAAGGAAAGAGCAGAGCAGCTTCATTAGCATCGGTGAGAAAATAACAGTTTCTGAATGCCAGCTCTAGGGACTGAAGGTCAAAGCCCTGGGGTTCATCCACTTGGCCAGACAATGTGTTGAAGTAAAAAGAATAGCTCTGGCTGCAGATGCTACAAGTGAAGCAAGATTTGTGTGCCAGCCATCTATGTAAAGAGCAATCATTCAAATGACAGAGAGGAGTGAAAAGAAAATTGAATGGCTGGAGATGGAGTATTCAGACGGCACCAAGGATGCAGAACAGCTAAAGGTAAATAACAGACAAATAAGTTAGTTGCCATAATGGTCAGGTTAGGAAACAAGACACAGAAGTACTGAGGCTGCCAAATATTTGAGTAGAGCAGCAGGACTGCAATGTAACTGACAGATGAGAGAAAGATTTATAGCTTTTTGCCCAAATTTACAAACTATCAGGATTTAAACTTTCTGTCACAGCTGAAGACAAACACAACTCATCCAGCCTGAACCTTGGTAAAATCCTACATTTAACATTTGGTTTCAAAGCTGTACCGACCTTTGAGCTTGAAGCTCCTACCCAGGTGGTCATGTGTGCAGATAGGTTCTGTCTTTCACAGTGCCATTGAGCTGACTGGGGAACAAATTTTGGATTCTTTTTCTGGTGTGGCACAGTAAGCCTCCACGGGCTGAATTTTGCCCTTGTAGAGGACAAAGCATGAAGCAGCAGTAGTAGCAATTGATGCATGAGAATTATTGATGAATATTGACAAAAACAACATTTCCAATAGGGCTGGAAAGGAGATTGATGGCTTTTTTTCTTAGGTCACAGTTTTGCTTTTGGTAGTATCAGCATGGATGCCTTTGTTTCATCCGTGTGATTTGTTTACAAAGGCAGATGTATTGTCATAGAATTGTAGAACAGTTTGGGCTGGAAGAGATCTCTAAGGGTCTCTGTAGTAAGCAGGAACATCCCCAAACAGATCATAGAATCATAGAATGGTTTAGGTTGGAAGAGACCTCACAGATAATCCTGTTCCAACCCCCCTGTGCCATAGGCAGGGACACCTCCCACTAGATCAGGTCGCTCGAGACCTCATCCAGACTGGCCTTGAACGCCTCCAGGGAGAGAGCAGCCACAACCTCTCTGGGCAACCTGTTCCAGTGCCTCACCACCCTTACTGTGAAGAACTTAATCCTAATATCCTGTTCAAATCTCCCCTCTGCCAGTTTGAACCCATTCCCCCTCGTCCTGTCATTACAAGACCTTGTGAACGGTCCCTCTCCAGCCCTCCTGTAGGCCCCCTTCAGATACTGGAAGGTTGCTATAAGGTCTCCTGGAAGCCTTCTCTTCTCCAGGCTGAAAAGCCCCAATTCTCTCAGCCTGTCCTCATAGCAGAGGTGCTCCAGCCCTCTGATTATCTTTGTGGCCCTCCTCTGGACCCTCTCCAGCAGTTCCATGTCCTTCCTGTGCTGGGGGCTCAATTTGCCCAAAGTCCTGTTGAGCCTGAATATCTTCAGGGATGGGTCCTCAACCACCTCCTTGGGCAACCCATCCCAGCACCTTCATGGTACTTCTACTTTTTATTGATTATATTTTGATCTTTGATGGCAAATAATCTTACATTAAGGCTGTTGATACTTGATTATTTTTCAGGGATGCTCAAGAAATGAAGAGCTGATTTTGCCTTTGATTCAGAGAGTAATTTAAGTAGAGTGGTCCAAACTGTTGGAGATATGGAAATGCCTAACTTAGCTTTTCCTGCCCATTCATACTCTGCATCACAACTGCTGCACAACCATTCATGATTTCTCAGTACTTTTGTGTTTTCCTTCTCTCTTGTAATGAATTGAATGAGAATGTATGTACTGCCCTGCATCCACTATGAACATTATTTTGATGGCTAGGGTAATAGAGATGCTTAATGGTATAAAGGAACAGTATTTTTAAGAAGCCTTTAAATAGACTATTTAAGCAAACAGTTGGGCGGTCAGCACCTCCCACAGATATGGAATTATCTCTTGCCTTCTTTCATGGCTTGTATTTATTCAAGTAGCAAACATCTTCCTCCTCTTCAAAATTGCTAACTTGTTAGAGGCTCTGTCTCAAAAAAAAGAAAGAAAAAACCAAAACCAACAAAACAAAAAACCCAAACGTCCAAAATATGTTCTGTTGCCAGAAAAAAATATGGTGTGAAAGCAAATTCTTTTAAATCCCATTTCAACAAATGCAAAATCAAGGCCAGTTTTTAACCACGGTTTTATCCTGCTAGAAAATAGCAGCGTAAGCAAGGCGAGATGCTGCCTGTGATGTTACCTACACTGCAGCTGGCCCATCACCACAAGTGGGTTTAGCAGGCTGTGCTTCCAGCCTTGGAGCTCTGAATTCATCAAAGCTGATGCTTCCTGTGAGCATGTTCAAGAACCAAGGGTGGTGTTTCAGTGCATACCTTCTGTTAAGGCTTGCCATGAGCCATCTTTCCTTGGCAGCTTATAGGTCCTCCTTGCCTTTTCACGTGTCCATACTGCTTCCAGGTGAAATTTGCAGCCTCTGTCGTGTGCTTTGCCTTCCTAAACTGGCCAACCTTGAGTGATAAGAGGCAAGATGGAGCTGCAGCCCTCCTGTGTGCCGCATGGCTGTGGCTACTAGCCCAGAGCAGGAGGCGTCCCAGCAGATGGGATGCGGGGAATGAGTCAGAGCTGTTGCATAAGCTGCAAGGTGGTAAACTTTGCCTACCAGAAATGCTTTCAAATCTGAAGTCTTCTCCTCCACCCCTCCTTCAAAACTCAGGTGCAACATGTGAGAAGATCCTAAGATTGCAGGCATCTTGGGTTGGTTTTGATATTTTAGGATGCACAGAGCTTAAGGTTCTCGGCCGAGCCATAATCTCTGGGGCTAGAAATGAAATTAAAAGCTACGTTTGGCTGTGTGGGTAGGTGTGCAATATTCTGAGGCTTCTGGCCTTAAGAGGAAACAGTAAATAGCATCTGAAACTCCATAAGATGGTAAGTGTTGGCAGCTCTGTTCCTCAAGGATTATGTAGCAGCCTAAAGAAGTCAAACCGTGTTACCTAATCAGGCAGACGGTGTCTTGGCAAAAACGAGGCTGGCAGGTATTACGTATGGGCAGACCTTGTGTTCAGTGTGATTACAGTTTGCTGCCACAGAATGTGTGATGAGAATTTTTCAGCAGCGAGTTCTGTTCATTATTTGCAGAGGTTCTAAGAACAGAAGCCTTCTTTTATTTTTATTTTTTTTTTCTTTTTCCCCCTCCCAAAATCAGCACGGAGCAAATAGTACTTTTTTCATCAAGTGCGTGAGCTATGCTCCTTTATCCTCCCCACAGGGGAGCAGATAAATAGGAGTTAAATATACATGGGGTTGAAAGACTCTATTTAAGAACCTGCTGTGCCAACAAATCAATGTTTACTTGCCATATATGTGATACAGAAATGGCATGTCCACTGTTGCTGAATAGATTTCCCTAACTAAGGAAGCTGCCCAGCACACTTAAGATCTCAGTAGTAATGACTAAGTAAAATACTTATAGCATCAGGTGAGAAGAAAGAGTTTTTACAGCACAGGCTTTACTTAGGCTTTTCTTTAATCTGATATTTTTAGTCTTCAGGCTTCAGTGACTCTTGCTGAATTAACACAGCCTTCCAGAAGATCTTGATTGATTGATTTTGATTTTCAATCTGCAAGCTTGACTCTGGCTTTGCAGCAAGTCCTCTGCCCTGCCGCAAACCTCACCCATTCCCTTCATGCAGCAAATCTAAGGGGAAGATAAAGCACGCAGGATCTGACTGTGCTCTCATAAATTCAGAGGACATGGGATTTCTTGCTGTGAGAGAAAACAGCTAAATGATTGCTGCTTTATCTAGTAAAACAAATGTGTCCTTCCCAACAGAGACAATAATTCTTACTGAACTGATTATAGATTTTGCCACTAAATATCCGATTCTCAAAGAGCTCCGGTCCCACTTCAACATCTAAATGAGAAGCTCTCGTAATACTCAGCTTCCAGCTGCTCTTCCACCCAGATGAGAACTTTTCCCCACCCCCTTGGTGTCTTAATTAGGATCCTTTAGGTGCTGGGCTCATTCAAGATATTTGAAAGAAGAATGGTGAGTTGTACTTGGAGAATCGCTGCGATGCCTGGCAATAAATGCAAAGCGAAATGGCAGCTTTTTAATGCTAGCGTTTCAGAAAGCAAGTATCCACAATTAGCCCCCTAAATCCTCATTTAGACGTTCTTCTTTAAATCTCATGCATATAGATGCAGATGGAAATCCAGCACTTGTGCCATACCCGTTTTAGACCATCCCTGCAGCAAAGCTAACATGACTAATTCCAGCCTTCACTAAGTAATAAGCTATTTCCACCAGATTGCTGCAGAAGGGCTGCGTTGAGAGGTGGACGTTAGCAGGAAATGGTGGGAGCCTCTGCTCTGATTCTCTCCTGCTATTAAGAAAATGATAAAGAAATCATTTTAAAGCCCCAAATGCTTCTGCACTAGCTTTTTGGTGCAGAGGCTCTTCTTTTTATGGAAATGACAAGACCTTCTGAGGCAGTGAAAGGTGTAATAGTGATCAAAGCTGGGCTAGAAAAACTGACCAGATGTAGAAATGGAGACTCTGCCGAGGCATATCATGAGATTTATTTTTGAGTTGGACTTCAGGAGGCAGCTCTCTACAAGGAGGGTGGTGAAATACTGGCACAGGTTGCCCAGGGATGTGGTTGAGGCCTCATCCGTGGTGACATTCAAGACAAGACTGGATGTGGCCCATATGTGATCTGATGGAGTTGGAGGTGTCTATGGTGAGTGCAGGGGAGTTGGATTGGATGACATTTAAAGGTCCATGCCAACCCAGTGCAATCTGTGAATTTGTGAGAATATTTGGTGTGATGAAAAGCCTCTTGTATGTGTAGTTGGACCCTCTACTGAAGAGGAAGAGATACCATTGGAACGGGCTGCCCAGGGAAGTGGTAGAGTCACCATCCCTGGAGGTGTTCAGGCAAAGACTGGATGGGGCACTTAGTGCCGTGACCTAGTTGAATGGCAGAGGGGAGATTTAAATGGGATGTTAGGAGGAAGTTTTTCACAGTGAGAGTAGTGAGACATTGGCACGGGTTGCCCATGAAGGTTGTGGCTCCTCCCTCCCTGGAGGTGTTCAAGGCCAGGCTGGATGAGGTCTCGAGCAACCCGATCTCGTGGGAGGTGTCCCTGCCTATGGCACAGGGGGGTTGGAACTGGATGATCTTTGAGGTCTCTTTGAAACTAAACCATTCTATGATTCTATGAATGCCTAGGGCTGGGTGATAGGTTGGATGGGATGATCTTGGAGGTCTCTTCCAACCTGGATTATTCTATGATTCTATGAAAATGAGGAAGCATTAGGACAGTGAGCACAGAACTTCCCATTAACATTTTTTGTGCTGTTTTGCTTAGTGTTTTTACTACAAAAGTAGGAGGGAAATCTGTGAAATGAAAATCATGCAAGCGAAAAAAGGTGTATGGGAAAGTGGGTGCAGCCTTTGGAGCTCATCCCAGCAGTGTTTCAAGAGTGAAAACCAAAGACAGGGATATCAATCTTCTGTCATGAGACCTCTTGACACTACTGGGGAGAATTTAAGACACTGGATGGTCTCATGTAACTGCCCCACAAGGGAGTTAGAACTCCCTCAAAGGATGTTGAATTGAGCCAGATGCAGGGACTGATCTCTTCTCCCTGGCATTGAGTGATAGAACAAGAGGAGATGGCCTCAGCTTGCACCAGGGGAGGTTTAGGTTGGATATTAGAAGAAATGTCTTCACTGGTCAATGTTGAGGACAAAAATTGCTCCCCCAGCCATGTTAGCAGCTTCTATGTTCATTCTCTGGTCTTGACTCTCAAAAACTTTTGCCCTTATCCATTCTTTCTTTCTAGTAAGGCTATAGGAAGTTACAAGCTGTAGTAAGATATAGGAAGTTATTGACTGTATTGAGGACTGAAAAAAATATTAATTCATTGTTTGGAGTCTCTTTAATGCAATCTGTCATTTCATCTGAGCATCTTGGGATGAATCCTGCAGCAGGTTAGAGATGGGGGAAGCCATATCTGGAACCAGGCATGCTTCCAAAATCTGGTGTTGACTGAGCTACTTCTGCTGTCCTGTGCTTAATTTGGACAGGACCCCTAGGACCTGTAAGTTTTGTCCGTTGTTACAAGTGTTTGTTTTAATGTATGTGAAAATATCTTGGTGGATTCATCCTATTTAAGTCAAATAATCAGGTAGGTACTTGGGCTGACTTAGATCTCCACTTCTGCTTCTCAGAAAAGAGCCAAGTTCCAAGCCAGCAGTGCAAAAAGTCTGGAGGAGATGAAAGATGGAGGAGGAGGAATAAAAGAAAGAGAAAATGGCTATTTATAATCCCCTAATAACTTGGTTGATTTGGGGGGAGCTGTAGCAATAGCATTTTGAGATGGGACATGTGCCTGGCTTGGAGAAGGAATAAATTGGATGAGGAGAAAACTCAGAGGAGAATGTATGTTTGATCTAATCTGCATAATAACAGAAATCCAGCGTACATGGAGATGATTTCAGCTGTCTCTCATACTGAAAGGCAGCTGGATTTGGGGACTAGGCCACCCACTGCCAGGAGAGAGATGCTTGAATCTTCTAAACCTTTGAATCACAGGCTTTAGGAGGTGAGAACCCTACTGTCACAGCATGTGCCTGGGAAGAATGTTAAATTTCCTACGCCTCATCCTCTCTCGATTTCTCACAGTCTGCTTCTAAATTGAAGTCTCTGCAGATGAAACTTTTTGTTTCTGGTACCTCTACATAAATCACCCATTTTCCATTTTGACAGCTTTTTTACTAGGAGGGAGGGGGGAAAAAAAAGAAAAAAGGTGTGCTGGTTGTTTGTTGGTTTTGTTCTTTTTTCTTTCTTTCTTTCTCTTGTCTCTATGGCACTGCTGATTTTACACTCATCTTTTCCTGAAATATCTAAAGTTAATTTTGTAGCTCTCCAAAAGCCCTGTAGAAATGTAGCTTTCTAACCTTTAGCCACAACATAACACCCTCCTCTCTGTAATCTCCACCTCCTCTTACCTATTCTTGAAACCTGCCTGGAGCGATGTTTCTGTCTCATAAATCAGAGCCTTTAAGATGGGTAGGGGTTGCACACACTCTTGGAGCTGAAGCAGTTGATCTGACTGATTTTTCTGAGAATGCCTTTTTGATGTGCTGCTGGTAAACAGCTTCATTTTTAAAAGATTACTGCTGAAGTAAAAATCCAGATTGTGGCGAAATGACTATTATGGGCATCGCTGGAGTTTCCACTCATTTAGAGTTTTACCTCCAGTTAAGCTTGCTGACATTATTCTCCTGCCCAGCCCCATAGAATAGAATAGAATATGCCAGGTTAAAAGAACCTCCAAGATGATCCAGTCCAACCTATCACCCAGCCCTAACCAATGGTACTAAGTGCTCCATTCAGTCTTTGCTTGAACACCTCCAGGGATGATGACTCCACCACATCCCCAGGCAGCCCATTCCAATGCTAATCACTCTTTCTTAGAAGAGCTTCCTCCTAATACCTAGTCTATACCTCCCCGGCACAACTGAAGACTCTGTCCCCTTGTTTTGTAGCTGAGTGCCTGGGAGAAGAGACCAACCTCACCTGGCTACAACCTCCCTTCAGGTAGGTGTAGAGAGCAATGAGCCTCCTCATTCTCCAGGCTGCACACCCCCAGCTCCCTCAGCCTCTCCTCACAGGGCTGTGCTCCAGGCCCCTCACCAGCTTCATCACCCTTCTCTGGAAGTGTTCCAGTACCTTAACACCTCTCTTGGATTGAGTGGAACATACCTTCTATATCCAGACTACAAAAAGTGTTGGGTTTTTTTTCTCCCTTTGTCTGAAGTCCCACACCATCAATCAGGACAGGAAGAGGGGTTCTTCGGTGATATCTGAGTCAAAGCAAACCTGGAGAAGAGGAAGCTGAGGGGAGACCTCATTGCTCTCTAAAACTACCTGAAAGGACGTTAGAGCAAGGAGAAGACCAGCTTCTTCTCCTTGATGACAAGCAATAAGAATAAAGGAAATGGTTCCAGAGCTGAACCAGGGGAGGTTTAAACTGGATAGTAGGAAATATTTCTTCACAGAAAGGCTTCTCAATCATTGGAGTGGTCTGCCCAGGCAGATGATGTCATCATCCCTGGAAGTGTTCAAGCAGTGTGTGGACCTGGTGCTTAGGGGCATGGTTTAGTGCTGGCCCTTCAGTGCTGGGCCAGGGGCTGGACTGGATGATCTTGGAGGTCTCTTCCAACCGGATGGATTCTGTGATTCTGTGAGCTGAGCAGTGTTTTGTTCACAGTTACATGTGAATTCTCTGCCTGCAGGCAACCTGAGTCTGCATCTATGTGGAAAACAGCCAGCAGCTTTTTCACGTGTGAAACCCATAACTGTAGCTGCTGCATAGGCCACCCTGTGAGAGTTTATTGGTGCCTCTGTTTATTGTACTTTCTCTCACACAAGAAAACAAATAATCTGAGATGGCAATGACTCTTCAGGGACCAGCTGAGCCTGGATTTGCAGAAGAGAGAGCTGATAACCCGAGAGATAGGAAAGAGATTTCTTACAATACAGCTGGAACAATAATATTGCAGGTCTGTGGTGTTTTTCTGACAGGTAATTAAGCCCCAAATATTCATATCTCGATACTCAGGCACATAGAAAGAGTGGTGACTTTTTCCCTATGGTGCCTCTGAGAGCTGTGTGTTTTTTAACACCCCTAGAAATCAGGCTGCTCAGGTTGATGCCTGTGGTTGTTTCCAGACTTTGTGTACCTGACTGAACTGTAGGATAAGCTTACTCCAAGAGGAGTAAGAAAGCAATTGTTGCTCTGTATTTCTCACTGGTGAGGTTCTACATGGAAAATAGTCTATCCAGTTTTGGGCCACTCACTGGAGGTTTCTGGAGTGGGTCCAGAGAAGGGTAACAAAGCTGGCAAAGGGTTTGGAGAACAGGTCTGGTGAAGAGCAGCTGAGGGACCTGGGGTTGTTTTGTCTGGAGAAGAGCAGTCTGAAGGGAGACCTTTTCATTCTTCTATAACTCCCTGAAAGGAGGTTAGAGTGAGGTGGATGTTGGTCTCTTCTCCATAGTATCAAGAGACAGAACAGAGGAAATGGCCTGAAGTTGCAGCAGGGGAGGTTTAGGCTGGAGATGAGGAAAAATTTCTTTCCCCAAAGAAAGGAACAGGCTGCCCAGGGAGGTGATGGAGTCACCATCCAGGGCAGTGTTCAAGAAACATGCAGACACAGCAGTTTTGGACACAGTTTGATGACTACGGTGGTGTTAGGTGGATGGTTGGATTCAGTGATCTTAAAGGTCTCCTCCACCCGAAACAATGCTGTGATTGTATAATGGTGGAAGCCACTTTTCTCTGTGGAAGGAAGCCAAACGTACATATTGGCAACAGCAACAGGCAGGTCTGGACCAACACACAGTCAGAGCAGTATGGCACAGAATCACAGAATGTCAGGGATTGGAAGGGACATCCAGAGATCATCCAGTCCAAACCCCCTGCCAGAGCAGATCACACAGGAACACATCCATGTGGGCTTTGAAAGTCTCAAGAGGAGAAGACTCCACAACCTCTCTGGGAACCCTGTACCATACAACAGACTATCACAGCTTTTGAGAAGCAGTGTTTGTTAGAAGATGACAGGAGACTTCTGGTCAGCCTGTGATGTGAAACAAGACAAAAGTATAGCTGAGGAGAGAAAGATCCCAGGTGACATTCCTGTTTATAGCGTATTGAGAGTGTGAGAAAGAAAGGCAGAGAACTCAGCACTGACATTTACTAATCACTTTGTCACTTTAAGACTAAACTACTTAATGACAAAGCTCTTCCTGCCAAATTCTGATAGCTTTTTGCCTTCACAACATCTGCACTAAGCAGTAACTTCACAGGGAAGTCACTTACATAGTGCATTGTTCTCTTGTCACTCATCAGACAGTGATACCTTGGTAGAAGAGAGAAAGAGCCCTCTTCCTGTGCAGACTGTTTGGTAATCTAGTTAAAAGCTTGTCTGTGGTACTTAGGCATCTCTAGGATGGAGCTGGTGCATCAGTTAGGGCTCCATCATGCCCTCACAACATCACCTTTGATTGTACACCAGAAACCTTGAGCAAGTGTAACAGGACTAATGTGATTGGGAGATGTCAGGAAAAAGATGCCCAGCTTGAAGGAATTTCAGTCTGTGTGGAAAGGCTTGAGTTGAAAGGAACCCTAAAGATCAGCTAGTTCCAATTCCCCTGCCATAGGAAGGGACACCTCCTGTTACACCAGGTCAAAGCCTTATCCAACCTGATCTTAACCACTAACAAGGATGAAGCATCAGTGACTTCTCTGAACAACCTGTTCCAGTGTCTTATCCTTAGATGTTACCTAAGTGTTTGCTTTAAAGATCATTTATGCTCTTTTCCTTTTTTTCCCTTCTTCAGCACTTTATTGGTGCAGTTTACCTTCATCTTTATGATCTGGAGTAGGCTATTGCTGGACTCTTTTCTGGCCATTTTTAACAGCTATTATACTTTATTAGATGTTGTCTGCAGTTATTTGTTACCTGATTTTATAACTTTGATTGGTTATGCTGCATCTTTTTCTCGTCACCACTTATATAGTTTCTTGGGATGCTTAAAACAAATGAACAGAAACTTACACCCACCCCCCAAACCAAAAACTTTGACCAGTCCTTTCCCCACAAAAGTTGAGGTCTTCAAAACCCAAAGAAGGTCACCACCATTCATAAATTCATAGAAGACTCAAGGGAGATCTTGAAGTGATATTTCAGTTTCCTAGAGGGACCTACAGGAAGGCTGAGGAGGGACTGTTTAGAAGGGCCTGTGGTGACAGGATGAGGGGCAATGATTTGAAAGTGGAGCAGGGGAGATTTGAGCTGGACATCAGGAGGAAGTTCTGCTCAATGAGAGTGGTGAAATACTGGAACAGGTTGCCCAGGGATGTTTTTGAGGCCCCATCCCTGGAGACATTCAAGATCAGACTCTGTGTCCCTGAGCAGTGTGATTTAGTTGGACATGTCCCTTCCAAGTTCAGTGAGGGTGAACAAGATGACCTGTGAGAGAGTCCCTTCCAACCCAATGCAATGGCTTGGAAGTGGTGAATCAGCCATTTTATGTGTCTTCCTCTTCAAGCACACTGAATTTTATAGACTAACTGAAATAAAATTAAATGACAAGGAAAAAATCTTTATGTCACTGAAAACTGTGTACTGAGTGGATTTCAGTAGCTTTTGCTACTGAATGATTTCTTATGCAGAGCACCAAAGGAATGGCACATTAAAAGCGATGAAAAAGGAACGATTCTAATGATACTCAAAAAGCACAGTCAGTCTGGGGGTTATACATGTAACAGTAATTCCTACATTTGTAGAATGGCTTAGGTGGGAAATGACCTGAAAAATCATCTAGTTCCAATCTCCCACTAGAGCAGGTCGAAGCTCAAGACCTCATCCAACCTGGCCTTGAACACTTCTGGGGAGGGGAAATCCACAACCTCCCTGGGTAACCTATTCCAGTGTCTCACCACCCTCACTGGAAAGAATTTCCTCCTAATCTTCAGTCTAAATCTGCCCTCCTCAAGCTTAAAGCTGTCCCCTCTCATCCTATCACTACAAGCCCTTGTAAAAAGTCCCTTCCTGGCTTTCTCGTAGACTCATCTCATGTACTGGAAGGCTTTCCCCAGAACCTCTTTTCTCCAGGCTGAACAGCCCCCAGCTCTTACAGCCTGGAGACTTGTTGTGGACTTCACAATTATGCACAAATTTTCAGATTCAAGGCCTAGGGATCTTTTATTTGAGTTGAGTTGGGTTGAGTTGGTTTGGTTGGGTTGGATTGTTTGGGTTGGTTGAGTGGGGTGGGGTGGGTTGGGTGGGTTGTTTCTCTTGGTGGGAGGGGTCCTACATATCAGGTTATCTCTTGTAGAATGAGCTGAGTAATTGTCATCATTTAAGGAGGACCTCAGTTTTTGCACAGAGTATGTATCATACTGTAAACATGTCTAGTACTGTGTAAGTTTGTATATGTGTGAAGACCTAATACAGCAAAGAAACTGAATTTACCATGTATCAGTATTATTTCATGGACTATGTGAGACCCCTGACATGACTTGTCTGTTGTTTGTGTTTTATTTAATGTTCTAATTCTACACTATTTAGCTGAATTTACCTACTGAAATATTCTACTTAAAGAGTTTGCTAGATGAGGTATTCACAGGTCGTTTGCTTAACAGGTAGGGTTTACAGTTCAGTGAGCCTGAAAAAAAATGCTGGTGAAATTGCATTAGTGGCTTTTTTTTCCTCTGTATTTGTATAAAGATCGATCAGACAACTTAAGCAGGGTATTTCTGGAGAACCACAAATGCTATGGACCCAGACTGTAACAAATGAGCCACAGGAAAAAAGTACAATTAGTGTATTTAGTGTGTTGATAAGCCATTGGATGCACTGATGTCTGAGCATCAACAAAAGAGCAGGGCTTAGTTATTTCAGGGAAACCTACCCAGACCCCTTTCCCTCTGACTTAATTCTTCATTCTCTCATGCTTTAGTTGTAAGTATCTCACATGAGCAGAGGAGAAGGAAAGGAGTGCTCCAAAATGTCAGCTGAAAGGGTTTCTATTGAACAAAGAAATGGAGCTACACTATTTGGACTTTTCATTTGGAAATATAAGCAATATTCTGACTTTACTGTTGCAGTTTGGCAACCCACCCTGTGCTCAGCACTGATGAGGCTCCCCCTTGAGTGCTGGGTTTGGTTTTGGGGCCCTCACAACCGAAAAGATCACTGAGGTGCTAGGGCAGGTCTGGAGAAACAACAAACCTGGTGATGGGCCTGGAGAACAGGTCTGGTGAGGAGCAGCTGAGGGAACTGGAAGTGTTTGGTCTGGAGAAGAGGAGCCTTATTACCCTCTACAACTCCCTGGAAGAAGGATGTGGTGAGGTGGATGTTGGTCTATTTTCCTTAGTATAAAGTGATAAAAGAAAAGGAAATGGCCTCAAGTTGCACCAGAGGAGGTTTAGGCTGGGTACTAGAAGAAGCTTCTTCCCTGAAAGGCCTCTCAAAGACTGGCACACGCTGCCCAGGGAGGTGGTTGAATCCCAATCCCTGGAGGTGTTTCCAAGATGCAGAGCTGTGGTGCTGAGTGCCATGGTTTAGTTGCAGCCTTGGCAGAGTTAAAGAATGGTTGGACTTGATGATGTTAGAGGTCTTTTCTAACAAAAACGATTCTATGATTCTAAGCCTTGCCCACCATTTTTCCACTTCTCAAAGTGAGGCTGAATATGGCATTCAAATAACAGTTGTGATTTCAATCTACTTTTCTCCTCTTCCTGGTTGCATCAGTTTTAGTTGGCTGGTCTCATGAGGAGGGGAAGTAGGGGAACTTTTTTTCCCCCCTGTGATGGTGCATTGGGAGGTAGGACTGGTGCTGCCAAGTTAGCCTGGGGGCAGAGCCATGCTGCAGTGTTAATGACTTATTCATTACTATGATGATATCATGCTCACTGTAAGAGGAGGGGACTGACTGGGCTGAAAGAGATTTATGTGACTTGGAATTCAGCATCTGACTTGTGAAGCTTCCTGTTCCAGGTTTTTGCTGGCTTTTTGCCCCCTGTCTGGGCTGGGATGCTGCCCTTCTTCCTTTGCTTGTGGCCTGTAGTTTGCATTTTACCTGTTCCCCTGCCTGTTACATCTAGTTGGAGATGTTCCTGCTCACTTGCAGGGGCATTGCACAAGACAGCATTTGAGGATCTCTTCTAACCCAATGCAATTTGTGAGACTGTAAATAAAAGCAGTATCACTCTTTGTAGTATTTTGTATTACAGAATCACAGAACGTTAGAGGTTGGAAGGGACCTCCAGAGATCATCCAGTCCAACCCCACTGTCAAAGCAGGATCACCCAGGGTAGTCTGCACAGGAATGCATCTACACAGGCTTTGGAAGTCTCCAGAGAAGGAGGCATCATAACCTCTCTGGGCAGTCCTTTCCGGTACTGTGTCACCATCACTGTAAGGAAGTTTCTTCTCACGTTGAGGTGAAACTTTCTATGTTGAACTTTGCATCCATTGTTCCTTGTTTTACTACTGTGCACTGTTGAAAAGAGATTCTCCCCATCCAGTTGACACCCACGCCTCAGATATTTATAGACATTGATCAGATTCCCTCTCAAATCTTCTCCAGAATGAACAGCCCCAGGCCTCAGACTCTCTTTGTAGAGGAGATGCTCAGGTTCCCCAATCATTCTTGTGCCTCTCTGTTGGAATTTCTCCAGCAGGTCCCTGTCTCTCTTAAACTGAGGAGTCCAAAACTGGACACAATACTCCAGGTGCGGTCTTACCTGGACAGAGTAGAGGGAGAGAAGAACCTCTCTAGACCTGATGGACACAGTTTTCTTGATGCACTCCACCATACCATTGGGCCCCTTGGCCACAAGGCCATATTGCTGTCTCTTTAAATTCTTGTCTCAACCCAGAGCATTTTCTGATATATTTTCTGCCTCTGAAATCTTCCTTCCCATTGTTGCACCCAGGAAGTTGCAGTAGTTCTGTACACCTCTGGATCCTAGTGGGTCCATTAATTTCTCACACTTGTGCTCTTGATCTTGTGTGGAAAGCTTGCTTGGTAAGAATCCTGTCTTAAACCAGAAGACTGATCTGCTTAACCTTTCATAGTTTTGAAGTCTTTCTGTCAGACAGAGCCCTCCAGTTTGGCAGAAGACCAGACATTGTGAATACTTGTTAGCTGGAACCAAGTCCTCCTCCTCCTTCAACATCAAAACCAAACATCAGTGGCTCGATCTGCTCTTGCAGAAGAGAAGATTCCTCTACAGAGCCCCTTCATGAAACTAGGAAGAATCCAAATAGTTGCTTAGCAGCTGGCACAGGCTGCCCAGGGAGATGGTTGAATCCCCATCCCTGGAGGTGTTTCCAAGATGCAGAGCTGTGGTGCTGAGTGCCATGAGTTGCAGCCTTGGCAGAGTTAAAGAATGGTTGGACTTGATGATGTTAGAGGTCTTTTCTAACAAAAACGATTCTATGATTCTAAGCCTTGCCCACCATTTTTCCACTTCTCAAAGTGAGAAGTGGAATAAACTTGAAGTTTATTTCATTACATTTGCAGGGGGAAAAGACAAATAAAGAAACTGAGGGGGAAAAGGCAAGAGGTAGCAAAAGCAGAGAGAGTTATCACTGCAGGGACAGATAATGTCTTGCTGGTCCTGAAGGCCCTGATCAGTGAGGAACCCTCAAACTTCCCTGTTACCTTCTAGGTTTTATATGTTACCAATCCCATACATGGTCACAGTTCCTCATTCAGTTGCCCTGTTTTTGGCACGTTCAGCTGATGCCAGCAATGGTCGCATCATTAGTTCCTTGCCAGCCCATGTCTCACACTTAGTTGAATGCTCTTTAGGCTCTTAACTGCTTCATCAGTCATCTGTGAGGGTCTTCTCCATTGGAAGACCCAAGGAACTGTCACAGTGAGCCCCAGCTTGCATGACAACACTCCTGAACGTGGAACCTGTAGCCTTGTTTGGTTATTAGCTGCTGTAATCACAGAGCTTGTGGTCTTGTAGCTAAGCAACTATCTTGTTGGGACAATGGTGGGAAAACATCTGGAGACAAACATGAAATAAACAAACTTCGCTCCTTACCATTGACCAAACTTCCCTTTTCCCACTCGTAATACCAGCAGAAAAATCTTTTTTTTCCCCAAGAGAATGTCAAGCAGATGACTTTTTCTTGCACATGTTGTTGCATGTGCGGAAAACAGAACTCTAGAGCCAGCACTCACAGTAACTTAACCTTGAGTCCCTGCTCTTGGTGGTCTTGGGTAGCGCTTCATGGAAACGCAGCACATCCAGAGCAAAATTCAGTGAGTCTGCTGGAAGCCTTTTAGGCTGCTTTGTGCTGTAAAAATAAAACAGTACTAATATGAACGAGGCAGACTGTTGTCAGGCATAGGTGTTTTTTTTAATGGTTTTGGTTTTTTTTTTTTAAAGTTATTTGTGCAATGTGGTTGGGGCTTGCATTATTAAAGAGTCTTGCAAGTGGCGTAGGTGAGAGAATCAGGGAGAATGTGAGCACTGTGCAGCAATGCTCAGTTTTAAAGATATCAAGACGTTGAAGGTGGTTTCGTTATTTTTAGGCGTAGTTGTTAATCTCTGCATTGCCCCTTTCTTGTCTCTGCGAAGGGAGGAATAACAGAGCTGACACAATGGGATATTTCTCAGCACAAAAACTTATCTCCCCTGTAGCCAACCTTCCTCGGCAACTCGAGGGCTATAGGAGACCACTTCTGAGGAACAAAAGAGATGCTTTTGTCCTTGGATGTGTATGGGTGGTGCTGAGTGAAGTGCTTGGAAGCCAAGGCACATCTTGGTAGCAGGAATACTTGAGATTTTGCGGAAGATTATGGCTAGAAAAGAAAATGCAGCCTCTTTCTTTCATCCCTTTATGTTTGGTGTGACCGTTGGGCTGCGGGGAAGCACAAGCAAATATACAACAATTTGTGCTGTGCAGGAAGACTACAATTGATAAAAGATGAGGAAACGGAGGGAGGGAGAGCTGGCTGCTTGGTTAAACCAGAAATGAATCCTTCCTATCCCTTCAAAAGCAGCCCCACTTTTACCAGCACATCACATTCTGGACTGTAGCCTAGAAAGGAGAAGGGAAAATAGGATTTTTTTTTTCCCCCCTCTGCTATGTCAGCACACCCTGATTTTTTTCTGCCCTGTTGAAGCAAAATATTTTTGTAAGGAAAACCTTCAGAATACTCAGTCTTTGAGAAAGAGGCAGGTCTCTAAGCCTCCTCTGAAGCAATCAGCAGGAAGACTCTGCAAAGGCATTTGGACAGGCTGGATCGATGGGTCAATGTCAACTGTATGAAGTCGAACAAGGCTAAGGGCTGGGGCCTGCACACGGGTCACAACAACCCCATGGACACTCCAGCCCTGAGGCAGAGTAGCTGGAAAGCTGCCTGGCAGTAAAGGACCTGGGGTTGTTGGCTGAGAGCCTTCTGAACCAGCAGCGTGCCCAGGTAGCCAAGGAGGCCAGCGGTGTCCTGGCAATTATCAGGAATAATGTGGCCTGTACTCAGTGCTGCTGAAGCCACACCTTGAGTAATGGCTTCAGTTTTAAGGTATTCACTGGGAGAAGGACCTTGAGATGCTAGATCATGTCCAGAGAAGGGCAGCAGGGCTGGTAAAGGGTCTGAAGAACAGGTCTGGTGAGGAGCAGCTGAGAGAACTGGAGTTATTTAGAAGATGAGGCTGAGACAAGACTTTATTGCTCTCTACAACTCCCTGAGAGGAGGTTGAAGTAATGTGGACAAGTGGCACAACAAGAGAAAATAGCCCAAAATTGCAGCATGGGAGGTTTATGTTGGATATTAAGAAACATTTCTTTGCTGCAAGAGTGGTCAGGCATTAGAACAGGCTGCCCAGAGAAGTGGTGGACTCACCATCCCTGGAGGTGTTCAAGAAATGTGTGGCCATGGCTCTTTGGAGCATGGTTTAATGGCCACGCTGGTTGGGTTGGTGGTTGGACTCAGTGGTTCTAGAGGGCTTTTTCAACCAGAACAATTCTGTATACCCCCAAATGGCTGACACAGCTGACACCACTGATAGCAATGCACACAGGCCAAAACCATGGACATGGTGGAGCTGAACACTTCCTAAGAACTGGGTAGTTACTGACTGAAACACTTCATCTTTTCTTCTCAGGAAAAGAAAAAGTATTTTTGTGAGGTTTAGCATAACAGTTTGTACTCTATATAAGGTATCTGTGTGTTTCTAGGTGCTTCTTGTGAAACAGACCTTTAGATCCTCTAGCTAGAGGAAAATCTTCCTTGGTTAGGTAAGAAATAAACTAGCTGTAGGTGAAAACGTGAGCCCTGCTGGTGAGAATGCACTTCTTAGGGTACTGGATTTATGCACATGTATGCAGGTATGTCTGGAGAACAGGACTGGTGAGGAGCAGCTGAGGGAACTGGAGTTGTTTTACCTGGAGTAGCAGAGGCTGAGAAGAGACCTCATTGCTCTCTATAACTACCTGAAAGGAGGTTGGGGCCGGTTGGGGTGGGGGTCAGTCTCTTCTGCCTTAGGAGTAAGTGATAGGATGAGAGGAAAGGGCCTCAAGTTCAACTAGAGGAGGTTTAGGTTGGACATTAGAAGAAACTTCTTGACTGGAAGAGCAGGCTCCCTGGGGAGGTGGATGAATCCCCATCCCTAGGAAGTGTTTCGAAGATGCTGAGCTGTGGCACTGAAGGATATGTTTTAGCAGCAGACTTGATAGAGTTAGAGAATGGTTGGAACTGATAATCTTGAAGGTCTTTCCCCACCAAAACAACTCTGTGATTCTGTCCTAAATAGCCAGAGCTGTAGTTTTCTGAAGAGTCTCAAACACCAACCTGTTCCCACATGACATCATGTCTTGCTGGTTACCAAGGGTAACATGAAGCGTGGGTTTGAAGACATTTCTGTTGGTGTTGCAGACATTTTACTCTCTTTTTTTCCTCTCTGTTGATACTAGATGACATAATGTTTGCACTCTATCACTTGTGGAAATGCTCTCCTTAAAGGAAGGAGGATTGAGTTAATTTCATCTCTTTTTAAAAAAAATCAGGAGAAGCTCCCATGAAATTTTGATGCTAGCACATTTCTTGTGGTCTCTCTCCAACATTAACACTAGCTTAAAAGAAAGAAAGAAAGCAGTTCTAGATCCTAGACAACACCATCTGGTGGGCTTTCACCTGTGCTAATCTAATAACTGCAGTTTGAATTAGACTGTCTGTAAATTAAAGCTAAAGGATTGCCTAATCTTAATGCTGTGGAAAGCAGCCCAGCAGCCCTCCCTAGAGGGACCTACACTGGTACCTATACTCTTGCCTTAGTACCTCCCCAGTTTTCTTATGGGCCTCTTCAACTACTGGAAGGCTGCTAAAAAGGTCTCCCTGGAGCCTTCTCTTCTCCAGCCTGAGTAGCCCCAACTCTCCCAGCCTTCTTCATAGCAGAGGTGCTCCAGCCCTCTGATCATCTTTGTGGCCCTCTCCATCAGGCCCACATCCTTCTTGCCTTCATTGTACTTTTTTGTTCATTTCCTGGTACAATGGAAAAGGTGTCTGAGACCTGAGAGCGTGACTAAATATTGCATAATAATTAATACCAGATCTTGACACATACAAATGTGCACATCTACAGTGGTTGCCTTCATTTTGCTCAAGTGAGTGAGGAGAGGGTAATGTAATGAGAACAGAGTGCACACCTGTGCAGGCGTTGCCCAAATTAAGCTGCAGAGCTTCTCCTTTTTCTTTCCCTCCCCCTGTTTTTCTAATGTTATTCTTAATTATGGAGTTTTTGTGGGTTTGTTTGTTTGAGTTTGGGGTTTTTTTTTGAGGTCTTGTTCTTGGTTTTGTATTGTTGCTGGTATCTGGTTGGAGTTTTCTTGGTTGATTGGTTGGGGTCATTTTGTTTGCTGGCTTTTTGTTTGTGTTGGTTGAATGGGATTTTTGTTCTTCTTTTTTGGACCTGGCTGAGAGAGTTGGGGCTTTTCAGCCTGGAGAAGAGAAGGCTTGGAGGACACCTTAGAGTAGCCTTCCAATATCTGAAGGGGGCTTACAGGAGGGCTGGGAAGGGACTATTCACAAGGTCTTGTAATGACAGGATGAGGAGGAATGGGTTCGAACTGGCAGAGGGGAGATTTAAGTGGAATGTTAGGAGGAAGTTCTTCACAGTGAGGGTGGTGAGACACTGGTACAGGTTGCCCATGGAGGTTGTGGCTGCTCCCTCCCTGGATGTGTTCAAGGCCAGGTTGGACGAGGCCTTCAGCAACCTGATCTAGTGGGAGGTGTCCCTGCCTATGGCACAGGGGGGTTGGAACTGGATGAGCTTTGGAATCTATTCCAACCTAAACTATTCTATGATTCATGGTGTCAGTAGTGGTGCCAGAGCACAGAAGGTCCCCTTATTGCCTGGTCTCCACCTGCACTTCTCCAGGTTGCACAGATGGTCAGGCTATGCTTTCCTTCCCTTCACCTGTAGGTATTTTGGGCCATTGATAAATGGTACTTTTACCATGGTTCATCTGCAACAGATGCTAAAAATACTTCAGGAGTTAGTTCACTTTAGTGGTGACATCATGCCAGCACTGTCACCTAGGTAATGGAACTAATTGCCATAGCAACAAGGCTTTATCATTCAGCAGCTTGAACGTTTCTGACAGATGGGAGAGCCTAAAGATTTGAAGTAGGACACGAATGAAATGTATCTGGTTGGGCTAAAGTCATATTAATAGTTCATGAATAGAGATCTTCTGTGCAGGGCAAATCAAATCAGAGCAAATGATCTCTCTTGTAGAGGCCCATTTACTTCAGATTAAATGGTTTAATGTTAAAAACTTTCTTCCTCTAAGGGAAAAATAACAGCACTTAATTAAAACAAGCAGATAATAATCCTGATTAAGTATTATTGTGCAGCCCCTGGGTGTTGCTCCTGTTATAGGCATCATTTGAGACTAACTAAATGATGAAGTGCTTCTAAAAATTTTGAGTGTGAGCTCATGTCAGGGTTAGTAAACTACCCTGCCAAAAATGGGATGGTGGCAGGACCACTGAAGATGGTGTCAAGAGTGCCCTGAGCCCTGTCCTGGGGAGTTTCAGCTTATATGTTTGTTTCCAGCAGTGCTGGTTCTGCCTCAAACTAGACCTCAGGCTACACTTGGCACAAGCAAATCCAGCTAGAATTAGTCCCAAAGTTACAAAGAGCCAGGGTGAAGTTTCCCCTGCTCTAGTCAGTGCAGTGTTTGCCTTTGAGGCAGTAGAGCCATAGAATCATAGAATGGTTTAGGTTGGAATGGACTTCAAAGATCATCCAGTTCCATCCCCCTGCCATAGGCAGAGACACCTCCCACTGGAACACGTCCCTCAAGGCCTCATCCAACCTGGCCTTGAACACATCCAGGGAGGGAGCAGCCACAACCTCCATGGGCAACCTGTGCCAATGTCTCACCACCCTCACTGCAAAGAACTTCCTCCTAACACCCAGTTTCAATCTCCCCTCTGCCAATTTAAATCCATTCCTCCTCTTCCTGTCATTACCAGACCTTGTCAATAGTCCCTCCCCAGCTTTCCTGTAGGCCCCTTTCAGATACTGGAAGGCCACTCCAAGGTCTCCTGGAAGCCTTCTCTTCTGTAAAGCCCCAACTCTCTCAGCCTGTCCTCAGAGCAGAGCTGCTGCAGCCCTCTGAGCATCTTTGTGGCCCTCCTCTGGACTGGCTCCAACAGTTCCATGTCCTTCTCATGTTGGGGGCTGCAGAGCTGCAGACAGTGCTGCAGGTGGGGTGTGAGGAGAGCAGAGCCAAGGGGCACAATCCCCTCCCTTGCCCTGCTGCCCACAGCTGCTCTTGCTGCAGCCCAGCACACAGTTGCTGTCTGGGCTGCACTCACACTGCAGCCTCATCTTGAGCTTTGCATCACTCCAGACCCCCAGGTCCTGTTCCTCAGGGCTGCTCTCAGCCATTCCCCACCCAGCTTGGAGTTGTGCTTGGGATTGTGCTGACTCAGGGTGCAGATCTCATGAAGCACCTCGCAGCAGTCTTCCAGTACCTGAAAGGGACTACCAGGAATGGACATTTTACAAGGACTTTTAATGATAGGTTGAGGGGGAATGGATTAAAGCTTTAGGAGGTTAGATTTAGACTGGAGATTAGGAAGACATTCTTGGCAAGGAGGGTGGTGAGACACTGGAACAAGTTGCCCAGGGAGGTTGTGGATGTTCCCTCAGTGAAGGTGTTCAAAGTTGGGTTGGATGGGGCCTTGAGCAAACCCAGGCTAGTGGAAGGTGTCCCTGTCCATGACTAAAATCTGTGCTAAAATCAGATGAAGGGCCTACAACAGAAAGGTGAAAGTGAGAATGCTGCTGTGCATTGCTGTGGGAAGAAGCTATGAAAGCATGGCAGGAACTCAGTCACGAAAGAAGAATTGCAGAGATGTGGAACCTGAAGTGTACCGAGTCTGGAGTTAGGAAGGGCAAGGAGAGAAAAATTGGATTTTGTCTTCTGTGGCTAAATTGGAGGTTTTAATGGACTGCTACTGAGACTGTTACTAAAAAATCTTCAGAGAGAGAATTCCTGCAAATTCCATAGATAATTAACTATCTTTACTGCTGAAAGCTCTCCCTAATATCTACCCTTGCTGCAGCTGAAGTTCATTAGCTTTTTTACTGCCTGCCTTTGACACGGTTAAAGGCTTTTTTACAGTGTTCTTTGGCATAGCTGAGTGCTGCTATGTGCCTCAGCTCAGCGTTTTCCCTAAACCAAACTAGCCTCAATTTTTGCAGGCCAAGTTAAATCTTTTTGTCCCTCACCACTTGTCGCTGAGTGCTCCACATCTACTGAGAAGCATGCTGGCCCAAACTGAAGACACTGTTCCCTCAGAGGCCATGAGAGCCCTGAGGAGAAGGGAACAGCAACTCCTTGTGCCTTTTTCTCTCTTGGGATAACTGGCATGGCCTTTTTCTCTCTT
This sequence comes from Psilopogon haemacephalus, assembly GCA_013396835.1. Lineage (NCBI taxonomy): Eukaryota > Metazoa > Chordata > Aves > Piciformes > Megalaimidae > Psilopogon > Psilopogon haemacephalus. The sequence continues at coordinate 465,417 of VWZI01022768.1, forward strand.
GGGATAAAGAGCATGGCCCTTCCCATCCAACAAAAGCATGGCCCTTCCAACCCTCATTTCTCTTATCTGCCTTCACAGCATCCCAACTGCTCTGGCAGAGCACTGACTGGCCCTTGCTATATTCTCTAGCTCTGGAGCCTCTTGCTCTAATCTAAATGTAAAGCTTTGCTTTTGTCTCTCACTTACTCTTTCAGACTTTGGCAGTTTAGCACAAATCCAGAGGATGTGGGTCTAGAGGAGGGCCATGAAAATGGTCTAGAGGGCTGAAGCACCTCTGTCGTGAGGACAGGCTGAGGGAGTTGGGTCTGTTCAGCTTGGAGGAGAGAAGGCTCCAGGGAGACCTTATAGAAGCCTTCCAATACCTGAAGGGGGATAGAGGAAAGATGGGGAGGGACTTTTTATAACGGCATGTGGTGATAGGACAAGGGACAATGGTTTGAAAGTAGAGCAGGGGAGATTTAGATTAGAGATTAGGATGATGCTCTTTACAATGAGGCTGGTGAGACACTGCAACAGGTTGCTTGGAGAAGCTGTGGATGCTTCACTCCTGGAAGTATTGAAGAACAGGCTGGATGAGGCTTGGAGCAGCCTGATCTATCTAGCAGGAGGTGTCTTCACCTATGGCAGGGGGTTGGGAACTAGATGATCTTTAAGGTCAATTCCAACCCCAGCCATTCTTTGGTTCTGTGATGCTGTAGTTAAGCATATGGGTCATAATAAATGACACAAGGAGAAATGTCTGGAGGAAGGTAGTGCATAGCATTGTACTCCAAAACCCTGTCCTGACAGTGTAGGCCGTTAGGGATATTTTGATTTCCATTCTTTAGGTTCATTTGGAAGGTTTCTTGTCGTCTTGGGTTGCTTATGAGGGTGTTAAAGGTGATGAGGTCAGAAACATTACTAAAGTCAAGGTATGTGGCATCTACTGCAGCTTCTCACAGAATACAAGCCTTTGACCCAACCAGAGGAAAAACTAAGTTGGTGTTGCATCACTTGTTCCTGCTGAATCCTTGTTGACTGTTTCTCATCTTCCTTTTTTTTTTTTTAATTGTTTATACATCCTCTGCCTGTTTATTTCACTGCTCCTGCAAGACCTGAAATGGTGCAGTCTATAATATTCTGTTTTCTGTCTCATGATAAAGGAGTATTGGTTTTTATCCTTTTGCAGCCTTTTTGGGCTTCACCTTTCCTTCTTTTTCCTCCTTTTTTTTTTTTTTTTTTTTTTTTTTTTTTTTNTGCTTCTTAAAGATAGCCATTAAGAAATCTGAGGCTGCTTCAGTCAGTTCTACTCCCAAGTGTCTTGGGAGGAATTTAATTAGACCCAGCCATTTGGAAAAAACATGTAGTTTATCTAAGTATTCCTGGCAGTGTTCTGTGAGATCACTTCTCCTTATCTATAGGTGTTTAAGTAAGCAAGCACCTTAATTACAGCTGACCTTTTTAATAAAGAAGGAAATGAAAAAGGCACTGATGGTGAGATTAAGTTCACCACCTCAACTTTCTCTGTTACTTGTATTAGAGCCTACATTACGCTGGCAATTACATCATCCATGAAAAAAAAAGAGGAACAAAGGATATTAGAAGCTTTCCAGGCTCTCCCAACCTTGAGCCACCATCTTATTGAACCTTGGACTAAATTTTGCTTGGGGATAGAGTGAAAGAGTCCAGCACAGAGCCACAAAGATGATGCTCAATGACAGGACAAGGGACAGTGGGTAGAATTTGAGGCATGGGAAATTCCATTTAAACATGAAGAAAAATATTTTCACTGTGAGGGTGATGGAATACTGGAACAGGCTGCCCAGGGGGGTTGTGGAGTCTTCCTCTCTGGAGATATTCCAAACCTACCTGGATGCATTTCAGTGTGATCTGGTATAGGTAATCCTGCTCTGGAAGTGGGTTGGGTTGGATGATCTTTCTAGGTCCCTTCCAACCCCTGACATTCTCTGATGCTGAGGACAGTGGAGCATCTCCCTGCTGAGGAAAGACAGAGGGAGCTGGGGCTCTTTAGCTTGGAGCAGAGGAGCCTGAGGGGTAACCTCATTCATGTTGATAAAGATGTGCAGGGCAGTGTCAGGAGGACAGAGCCAGGCTCTGCTCAGGGATGTCCAATGATAAGACATTGGGCAATGGGCTGGAGCAGAGGAGGTTCCACATGAACAGAAGGGAAAACTCTTTCCCTGTGAGACTGGCAGAGCCCTAAATCAGGCTGCCCAGAGAGATTGTGGAGACTCCTTCTTTGGAGACATTCAGAACTCACCTGGATGTGTTCCCGTGTGATCTGCCCTAGGTCCTCCTGCTCTGGCAGGGAGGTTCGACTGGATGATCCTTCAAGGTTATTTCCAATCCCTGATTTTCTGTGGTAGTGCAGCTGGAATGTGTTCAAAAACTTTGGATTATTCTGAGTCACCCTAGCCAAAGGGAGTGAAAGGAGAACATGAGGATTTGGAACAGATTTCTGTAGTTCATCAGTTAATATCTATTGGCCAAGTGTCAGTTGTGTCCTCAGGGATGCACGTAACGTGAGATTTGCACCAGACTCCAAAGGCTCAAGTGCAAATGGCTCTAAAAGAGCTGCTAGTCTACCTTGACCAAAAAGAATTTTTTTTTATACTTTATTTTTTAAGTTTTTTTACATCATGCTCTGATATAAGGGGCCTACAGGAAGGCTGGGAAGGGACTATTGACAAGGTCTTGTAATGACAGAATGAGGAGGAATGAGTTTAAACACAGGAAGAGGGGAGATCTAAACTGGATGTTAGGGAGAAGCTCTTTCCAGTGAGGGTGGTGAGACACTGGAACAGGTTGCCCATGGAGGTTGTGGCTGCTCCCTCCCTGGAGGTGTTCAGGGCCAGGTTGGATGAAGCTTGAGGGACCTTTTCTAGTGGGAGGTGTTCATGCCTATGGCATTTTTAAGGTCACTTGATGAGTATATGATTGTAGGGTATTCAGCCTTTCAATCCATGCAAGCAGTCAGGAAGGTGGTCCCATGGTAGCATGCACAAACTCACTCTGCATTCCTCAGTTGGTTTCTGATCCAGTTGCTGCATATTGGGGAGCTCTTGGGTGTCTGAAGTCATGGAGGAGGGGATTTTTGGGACAGTGGGTACAAACAGGATGCCTGCTTAGCATTTCTCAGAAATTTAGCTCAAAACAAGTTTGTTTTTTTTTTTTCCTAAGATGTTGGGATATATTGTTTACCTCAGTCTCTGACAGGAGATTAGGAGGAAATTCTTCACACTGAGGGGGGTGAGACACTGGAACAGGCTGCCAAGGGAGGCTGTGGATGCCCCCTCCCTGGAGATCATAGAATGGTTTAGGTTGGAAGAGACCTCAAAGATCATCCAGTTCCAACCCCGCTATGCTATAGGCAGGGACCCCTCCCACTAGATCGGGACGCTCAAGACCTCATCCAGCCTGGCCTTGAACACCTCCAGGGAGAGAGCAGCCACAACCTCCCTGGGCAACCTGTTCCAGTATCTCATTAACCTCACTGTGAACAACTTTCTCCTAACATCTTGTTCAAATCTCCCCTCTGCCAATTTGAACCCATTCCCCCTCGTCCTGTCATTACAAGACCTTGTGAACAGTCCCTCCCCAGCCCTCCTGTAGGTCCCCTTCAGATACTGGAAGGTTGCTATAAGGTCTCTTCGAAATCTTCTCTTCTCCAGGCTGAAAAGTCCCAACTCCCTCAGCCTGTCCTCATAGCAGAGCTGCTGCAGTCCTCTGATCATCTTCATGGCCTCCTCTGGACTCTCTCCAGCAGTTCCATGTCCTTCCTGTGCTGGGTGTTCCAGAACTGCACACAGTACTCCAGGTGGGGTGTGAGGAGAGCAGAGCCAAGGGGCAGAATCCCCTCCCTTGCTTTGCTGACAATGCACCTCTAGATGATGTTCAAGCCCAGGTTGGATGAGGATTTCAGTGACCTGGCCTAGTGAGAAGTGTTAATGCCTGTGGCATAGTTCTTGGAGCTAGATGATTTTTAAGGTCACTTGATGAGTATATGGTTGTAGGGTATTCAGACCTGACTCAGTCTTCCTCATTTCTAAACAACAGGAATACCAAGGAGGAAAAAAAAAAAAAAAATTGAAAAGCTAAGGAGGAAAGAAATAATAAAATTCAAGTTATCCTGCTTTAAAGCATCTACTGTTGTGCCAGATGGGAAAGTATTAGTTAAAATCATAGTCATTTAGTTAAGATGGAGATTGGCATATAAGAATTCTGACATGAGGGTGGAAGGTGGCCCAGAGGAAGGTAGCAAAAGGCTATGCTGTAAGGGGAGCTGTTAGAACATGTCTAGTGAAGTACAATTATTGGATTAGGGCATAATCTGATTTAATATGTTCATGTAATGAGCTCAGTACCAAAAGCAGGGATGAACTAATGATTTTTTTTTTTTTATGATATTTTTTTTCCTCTCCCCCTCCGGTGACATAAGCGTGGGACATATTAACAATAAAAATGTGAATTAGCATATCATCTAGAAATAGTTAGATGACCTTGAGATCAGGAACCATACAAATGTGATGAAACATTCTAGCACAAAATGCAAAGTGAGGCACTTAGGGACCACGAATGAGGATTTGAGGCCCTAACTGGTGCTTGAGCTGGCAGCAGAGGAGAAGCCAGGTCAGGTGTTGGAGTCAGCTACAGATGGAGCTGCAAAAGAGCTCATTGGGGGCGTAAGTTGTTATGCTCTGGTTTGAGTGTAGTGATTGCATGCTGGCTGTAGGGCTTCACTATGAATTTACCTGGAATGCTGCTTGGATCTCTGTGGTGTAATCTCCCCACAATTAGCGTACTCTTTGCACTCATTTCGTCTTACAACGGCCTTAGCAGCCTGTCTTAGGAAAGAAAACACAAAGTGCAGCTTCTTCAGCCCAAAGCTAAGAGAGGATACAGATGTTATCTACAAGCTTACATGAGATGACCACCAGATGGATAAAGAACTGGCTTGATGGCCTCACCCAAAGAGTGGCTGTCAATGGCTCCATGTCCAAGTGGAGACCAGTGACAAGTGGAGTCCCTCAGAGATTAGTCCTGGGACCAGTCTTGTTTAACATCTTTGTGGGCGACATGGACAGAGGCATTGAGTGCAGCCTCAGCAAGTTTGCTGAGCACCCCAAGCTGTGTGGTGCAGCAGCCAAGCTGGGGGGCAGGGATGGCATCCAGAGGGAGCTGCACATGCTGCAGAGGTGGGCACAAGCCAAGCTCAGGAGCTTCAACAAGGCCAAGGGCAAGGTCCTGCAGCTGGGTCGAGGCAATGCCAAGCACAAATCCAGGCTGGGCAGTGCTTGGCTGGAGAGCAGCCCTGAGGAGAGGGACTTGGGGGTGCTGGTGGAGGAGAAGCTGAAGATGAGGCAGCAGTGTGCACTTGCAGCCCAGAAAGCCAAGCAGAGGCTGGGCTGCATCAGGAGAAGTGTGGCCAGCAGGGCCAGGGAGGTGATTCTCCCCCTCTACTCCACCCTGGTGAGACCCCTCCTGGAGTAGTGCATCCAGTGCTGGAGCCTCTATTACAAGAGAGATGTGGACATGCTGGAGTGTGTCCAGAGAATGGCCCCGAGGATGCTCAGAGGGCTGCAGCACCTCTGCTGTGAGCACAGCCTGAAAGAGTTGGGGCTGTGCAGGCTGCAGAAGAGGAGGCTCCCAGGGGACCTTCTTGTGGCCTTCCAGGATCTGAAAGGGCCTGCAGAAAAGCTGGGGAGGGACTTTTTAGGCTATCAGGGAGTGCCAGGACTAGGGGGAACGGAGCAAAGCTGGAGGTGGGGAGATTCAGATTGGATGTGAGAAGGAAGTTGTTCAGCATGAGATTGGTGAGGCCCTGGAAGGGGTTGCCCAGGGGTGTGGTTGGGGTCACATCCCTGGAGGTGTTTTTGGCCAGGCTGGCAGAGGCTGTGGGCAGTGTGATCTAGGGTAGTGTGTCCCTGGGCATGGCAGGGAGGTTGGAATTGGATGATCCTTGTGGTCCCTTCCAACCCTGACAGATTGTAGGATTCTATGATTCTAAGACTCCAAAAAGCAAGGAGGAGAAGAGAAAAGCTCTTTGAGCAGAAATGACAGGATTGGCACAACAGCATTGTGATAGTAGAAAGGAGGCAGAGCCTTTGGGAAAGATCCTGTCTAGTAGAGAAAGCAGAACTCTTGTAACTCGTGTTTAGGATAGTAATGGATGTGTTTAGCTAAAGTTTATTAAGCTTTGTTGCCTAGGATTGCCTAAGGCTGCAGGCAGGTGATGGCAAGTGTTTTTCTCACTCCTATGCTCCAAGCTTCACTTGGAAGATTCATATATTCACATAATGTTTTGGGGTTGGACAGGAACTGAAGGATCATCCAGTTCCAGTCCCCTGCCATAGGCAGGGACACCTCCCACTAGATCAGGCTGCTCAAGGCCTCATCCAACATGGCCTTGAACACCTTCAGAGAGGGAGCATCCCCAGCCTCCCTGGGCAACCTGTTTGAGTGTCTCACCACCCTCACTATCAAGGATTTCTTCCTAATCTCCAGTCTAAATCTGCCTTCCTCAAGCTTCAATCCATTCCCTTTCCTCCACTGCTCCCATTCTCTGCTTGCTCACTCCTATTTTCAGAACCTCCCAGATATATTTCATTTATTTTCTTTGTGTTGTTTATTCTGCACATGGTTTGGCTATTTATTTATTTTTTTTCCTAGCATGAACTTGCCTCAGAAAGGGGACAAAGATTCCTTTGCTCCGCTCAGCCCTGTAGAGACCCAGGCAAGAGCTATACTCACCATGTTGCCTGCTTTCTTGATGGAGAATAAATTCTCCTCCACGCTGAGCCTGCCTTTTCAAGCTTACAGACAGGAGAGAGGAGGAAGATTCACCCAAGCTTTGAAGCAGAATTTAGCAATTGTATTATTCAGCGACTGGGAGCTCTAATGTTTTTGGGTAACATCAGAGAGAAGTTCCATGTATTAACACTCAAATAGGTGCCTAAAGTAGTTGTTGTTTTGCTGGCCATAGAGAGTGTGCTGCCATATGCTCACAGCCAGAAGTGGCATGAGGTACTCTGCATAATGGCTTTTATTTATGACAGTTGCTGGGATCCAGGGTTCTAGCTATGATGGCTCAGCAGGTTTCCACAGCTCAGCTGTGGCCAGACCTAATTCTTATTCATTCAGACTCTTCCTGCAGTCAAGAGCAGTAGCAGATAGAAAAGATGGTGCTGATAAATGGTAGATGGAAAAAAGAAAAAAAAAAGAAACCAGTATAACAATTATAGCTGATCCAAGCACAAACAAGAAAAGAAATTAAGGGAAGTTCAAAATGAGAACAAGGGAATAAAATCCAGCACAATTAATACTGAGTGTGTAGTGCTTATCACAAAGGAGTCAGACACTTGGATATCACAGAGCAGGACAAAGAATGCATGAAAAGATGCTTTTGGGGAAGCAATTATATGCACTTAAGGCTAAAGGGGCAGGAGTGGTTTACAGAAGTACTACCTACAGCATCCTATTTGGCCCTGTCTTCATAGAATCACAGAATAGCAGGGGTTGGAAGGGACTTCTGGAGATCATCCAGTCCAAGCCCCCTGTCAAAGCAGGATCACGTAGGGCAGGCCACACAGGAACACATCCAGGTGGCTTCTGAAAGTCTCCAGAGAAGGATGTTCCACAGCCTCTCTGTGCATCTTGCTCCAGGGGTCCAGCATCTTCTCAGAAAATGTTTTTTCCTTTGTGTCTGGGAGGAACTTTCTGTACTCCACTTTCTGACCCTGTCCCCCTTGCCCTTTTACCAGGCACCACTGAAAAGAGCCTGGGACCTTCACCTTGACACTCACTCTCCAGACATTTGTAGACATTGATCAGATCTCCTCTCAGTGTTTTCCAGACTAAACAGCCCCAGATGCCCTCAGCCTTTTCTCATCAGACATGCTCCAGTCCCTTCATTATTCTACACTGGACTCTTCCTAGTATTTCCCTGTCCCTCTTGAATTAGGAAGAACTGGACACAGTACTCCACATGTGGTCTTGCCAGTGCAGAGTAAAGAGGGAGCAGAATTTCCTTCAACCTGTTGGACACACTTAATAGACCTCAGGATACCATTGGCCTTCTTGGCCACAAGGACACATTGCTGTCTCATGGATAACTTCTCATCCACCAGGACTCCAAGCTTCTTCTCCATGGAGCTGCTTTTCAGCAGGTCAACCCCTAATATGTGTTGGTGTGTGATGTTACTCCTCCACAGTTGCAGGACTTGACACTTATCCCGGTTGAACTTAGAATCATAGAATCAGTCAGGGTTGGAAGGGACCACAAGGATCATCCAGTTCCAACCCCCCTGCCATGCCCAGGGACACCCTACCCTAGAGTAGGCTGCCCACAGCCTCTGCCAGCCTGGCCAAAAACACCTCCAGAGACGTGACCCCAACCACACCTTTGGGCAACCCATTCCAGGCTCTCATTCTCAACCCATTCTCATGCTCAAGAATTTCCTCCCCACCTCCAATCTGAATCTCCCCACCTCCAGCTTTGCTCCATTCCCCCTAGTCCTGTCACTCCCTGATAGCCTAAAAAGTCCCTCCCCAGCTTTTCTGTAGGACCCCTTCAGATCCTGGAAGGCCACAAGACGGTCACCTGGGAGCCTCCTCTTCTCCAAACTGAACAGCCCTAACTCTTTGTCTATCCTCATAGCAGAGGTGCTGCAGCCCTCTCAGCATCCTTGTGGCCCTTCTCTGCACACCTCCAGCATGTCCACATCCCTCTTGTAACAGGGGTTCCAGAACTGGACTCCAGGTGGGGTCTCACCAGGGTGGAGTAGAGTGGGAGAATCACCTCCCTTGACCTGGTGGCCACACTTCTGATGCAGCCCAGCCTCTGCTTGGCTTACTGGACTGCAGGTGCACACTGCTGCCTCATGTAGAGCTTCTTGTCCATCAGCACTGCCAAGTGCCTCTCTGCAGGGCTACTCTCCAGCCCTCAACTTCTTGAACCTCTTTTCCCTTCTGCTCTGTTACTCATGTTTTTTTTTTATCCAAGTGCCATTTCAGTAGTCACAAAGGTAGAGGCTACAAGAGGCTTTGCTCTCCACACCCAGTGTCTGCTGCACGTATGTTAGGTGACAGAATGCAAAGCAATGCAGGCAGTGCTGTGGTGGAATGGACGTCAGCCCTTACTGCTTTCACAGTCTCTGCACGTGGCAAAGGAAAATTTGCTGTTTCAGCCAAGCATTTAGCAGGTCCTACCTAGATTTACTGTTACTGTTCAGGAGGAAAAGCAGACTCCTTAGGAGGTATAGCTAGGGGAGAGGAGTGGCAACGTAGCTTCATGTGATGGCATCCCCATTAGCAGGAAAAAAGCTGGGTAACAACAGGAGACAATTATCCTGAAGGAAAGTAGATGATGTCTCTTGAATAAATTCTCAGGTCTTTTGAAAGATGCTGTATATATTTTTTAGTATTTGCAAGGTCTTGTAAGGACAGAAGAGGGGGAATGGGTTTAAACTGGCAGAGGGGAGATTTAAACTAGATGTTAGGAGGAAGCTCTTTATGGTGAGGGTGGTTAGACATTGGAATGGGTTGCCCAGGGAGGTTGTGGCTGCTCCCTCCCTGGAGTTGTTGAATGCCAGGCTGGATGAGGCCTTGAGTGACCTGTTCTAGTGGGAGTTGTCCCTGCCTGTGAAAGGGAGTTGGAACTAGATGATCTTTGAGGTCCCTTCCAACCCTATGATTGTATATTTGTAGTAAGTTTACCATGATCTTCCCCATGCTCAGTTATTTTCTGCTGTGTAGTTGTGTTTAGTTGAATAATTGTTGATCTGAGGAAGTTGTAGAAATTGAGAAGGTCAGCCCTTGGTCTCAATTTCTCCATCCTATACAACCCCAGTTCCCTCAGCCACTCCTCACCCATCCTGTTCTCCAGACCCTTCACCAGCATCAGTGCCCTTCTCTGGACCCACTCCAGGACCTCAATGTCCCACTTGGAGTGAGGGGCCCAACACTAAATTCAGCATTCAAGGTGTGGCCTCACCAATCCTGACTACAGCAGGACTCAGGTCCAGGGGAAGTCAAGAACCTGACAGAAGTCACAGCATCTCACCCATGGAGATATATATAGATAATAGATATATATATATATATATAAACTGAGAGCCCTTGGATGTAGGCTGACTCTCTGCAGTATGCAATATCCCTTCTCCCCAACAGTGAATTTCAAGGAAGGGGTTGGGGGGAAGCTAAAGAAGTGCACAAAAATTGTTGCTTTGCATTCTATAGGTCCAGCAGAGCTCCCTGTAGGTTAGGAGTGGCTGTTGAAAACCCTGTCAGAGGCTGGCCATCAAAAGCTGTGAGTGCCTGATTGGGAGATGGTAAGCTGCAAGTAGATCCTCATTTCCATTCTGAAACAGGTATTAGAGTAGAAGTAAGAAGCAAGTTGATATTCATCCTTCTTTTCTCACTGGCATGCATGACAGAAATGGTTTGATACTGACAGGTTTGAAGCTGCAGGGTAATTAATAACCAGGGTCTCACTTTGACTCTTGGGTCTACCTGCAGTGCTTGCTTAAATAATAAGTTGTTGCTTCCACGGAGTTTGCCACAAACCCAGAATTTAGCAATTGCCAGTGAAAGGTGGAAAGCTGCATCCTGTTGATGGTCTCTTGAAGTTAGCTGAGCTTAACCTGATGTGCCACTTCACTGCAATGCAATTATGATAGCCAAGAATTATTTAAATATGGTGTTTGCCATAAAAAGAAGAAAGGGGAGGGGGGTGTGGAAATTACACTTTGGTAAAGCACAGATGGCTCATTCTATAAATTCATCGCTGAATTTGTGGGGTGACCTCAAGTGATGGAAGCAAAACAGAAATGTTTGTGGCTGTCTGGAACCTACAAAATTGACTGGGATCTTGTTGAGACCCCACCTCAAATACTGCATCTAGCTCTGATGTCCCCAGCGTAAAAAGGGCACAGAGGTGTTGGAGTGAGTCCAAATGAGGACACAAAGATGATCCAAGGGCTAGAGAACCTCTGCTGTAAGGCTGAAGGATCTGGGGGTGTTTAGCATGGAGAAGAGAAGACTCTGGAGAGGACCTTAGACCTGCCTTCCAATACCTGAAAGGATCTTACAGGCTGCAGAAGGACTTTTCATGAGGGTTTCTAGAGACAGGACAACGGGTAATGGTTTGAACTGAGGGAGAGTGGATTCAGACTGTATCTTAGGAAGTTCTTTAGTACGAGGGTGGTGAGACTCTGGTATAGGCTGCCTAGGGAGGTTGTGGATCCCTTATCCCTGGGAGGTGTTCAAAGCCAGGTTGGATGATACCTTGAGTAGCTGAATCTAGTTGAGAGATATCTCTGTCCGTGGCAGGTAGGTTGGAGTAGGTGATCTCTAAGTCCCTTCCAACCTAAGCAGTTGTGATACTCAGACTTATGGCTTCACCTGCAGTAAATGTCCCAATACCGACAAACAAATGCATCTAAGAGTGATTAGTGGAAGGAAAGAAAAAGTCATGCAGATGTTTTGGCACCAGCCTCCAGCCTGAGGAAATGGCACTGTTTTGTTGTTTTGGTTTATTTCTTGCTTTTCCCTGGGTGCTGTGCAGAGTCTTGCATCTAATTTCAAGAGCAGAACCAGCTCTTCATGGGAGCCTGCAGCATAAGTCATGTTGTGAGATCCTTTGCCAGACTCTACCAACATAGTCAGACTATCAAATGTCATGTGTGTGTGTGTTTTGTTGCTGCTTGAAAATGGTTGAATAAAAGGGGGCACTCTTAGCTCTTCCTTTTACTAGTAAAATGTAGAGGGGGGACAAGTATCTAAGACTCCAGTAATTTAGAACCAGGACCCAAATTCAAGAACTATGAGACAAAGACCCTGAAGTAGGTTCTTCCTCATATGAAGGCAGCAGGTGCTGTTACCATGTACTACTCTGTGGGCTGTGGTGTAAAAACTCTACCCTGGGCTCAACACTTCAAACATCCAATATCTGCACTGCTTTGCCAGCGAGGATTATGCATTTTTCACAAAGTGAGCAAGTATGCTTTCAGAAGGGGGAAAAAAGAAAAAAAAAGAAAGAAAGAGAAGTAATATTTCCATGGCTACAGATCCTTCTCATGCAGGGAAATGGCTTATGCAATTCAGCCAGCAGAGAGCTAATAAAGTGTGAGGAAGTAATTAGATGAAAGGATGGCTGAGTGTTTGATGTCAGATTTCTGGGTTTCACCTGAAACCCTTGGGAACTGTCTCAGGTGGCCCAAAATGCTGTCAGGGTTTGTATTTTGCCTGAAGACCGCACCTTATTTCGGGTCCTATCAGCTTTTGCTGCTGCATTGTGCACAGAAGTGGTCCTTGTGCAGTTTTATGATTGCAGCTAGTCCATATGCTGCTGTGTATTCATAACTCACATACCTGTCGTGCAAACAAAAGTTTGATTTAGGTTGCTGGTAGCCATATAGAATCATAGAATGGTTGAGGTTGGAAGAGAAATCAAAGTTCATCCAGTTCCAACCCTCTGCCTTAGGCAGGGACACCTCCTACTAGAACAGGTCACTCAAGGCCTCATCCAACCTGGGGTGTTGTGTTGTATTCAGTTCTGGACTCCCCAGTTGAAGAGAGTCATGGAACTATTGGAGGGAGTTCAATAGAGGGCTACAAGGTTGATGAAGGGACAGGATCATCTCTCTTAAGAGGAATGATTGAGACACCTGGGGCTGTTAAGCTGGAGAATGGAAGGCTGTGAAGGGGACATGACCAATGTCTACAGATATCTGCAGGGTGGCTGTCAGAAGGCTGGAGCCAGGCTCTGTTCAGTGATACCCAGTGACAGGACAAGGGACAATGGACATAGAATTTCCTGTGATTGAGTTTATCTCAACAGGAGAATTTTTTTTTTTTATCTGAGGGTGCTGGAGCCCTGGAGCAGGCTGCCCAGAGTAGAGTATTCTTCTCTAGAGGTCTTCAAAATGCCACAGGATGTGTTCCTATGTGACCTGCCCTAAGTGATCCTGCTTTGATGGAGTGATTGGACTCAATGGTCACTGATGGTCTTTTCCAACCCCTAGCATTATATCATTCTGTGAATAGGTTAAGTGTATCAGTTCAATATAAAGAATTATGAGACTGTAAGAAAGCTCTGGTTTTTGGTTTTTTGGTTTTTTAAATGTCAAATTCTTGTTCTTGGTTTATCTTTAATCGCTTATGTAGCCACACAGACCATGTGAGTAGGGGGAAGCACTCAGTGTTTCTGCTTGTCCTTAAAGCCCTGCCAAATATTTTTGAATGCTTCAGATCATTTCCCTTTAGAATGCAAAGTGCTTCCAGTTTTAAAATAAAATCCTACCATTGCAAGGAAGCAAAGAGGAGTCTCTGCTTAATTTAATGAGGCAAAGGTGTTTCTTAAGGTTTGGATACTACTGTGACACTTCAGTATCTGAGGGGGGTTTACAGGAAGGCTGAGAAGGGACTATTCACAAGGTCTTGTACCGACAGGATGAGGAGTAATGGGTTTAAACAAGCAGAGGGGAGATTGAAACTGGGTGTTAGGAGGAAGTTCTTCACAGTGAGGGTGGTGAGACACTGGAACAGGTTGCCCAGGGAGGTTGTGGCTGCTTTCTCCCTGGAGATACTCAAGGCTAAGTTGGATGAGGCCTTGAGTGACCTGATCTAGTGGGAGGTGTCCCTGCCTATGGCAGAGGGCTGGAACTGGATGATCTTTGAGGTCCCTTCCAACCTAAACCATTCTATGGCACGTAGTTGTATCTTTAAAAAAAATATATATCTGGCAAGCTAGAAAGAAATTCTGTGTTAATTGAAGGAGAACAGTCACCAACATTCTTAAGTACTGGAAAGGAAATGTGTCAATACTAATTTGGGTAGGAGGATATGATTAGTAGCCTTTGACTTCATTTTGTAACAGCCAAATCTAATGGATCCTATTTATACCAGCATGAAGAGCTTCCAGTCACATTGTAATGATTTCTAAGGACTAATTTGAAGGAGATTGTCAAGTTGACAGGCTCATACCCTCTCCTTGATGTGAAGTACTAAGTTCACAAAGATGTCAGTGTGTTGCCTCACCAAGTCTCCCAGCTGGAGGGTGACACTGCGTAATAGTCACGAGACTTCGCATCCAGTGTTAGCAGTTCAAGCAGCTCAGGGTTTCCTAAGGAGAACCATGGTATGACCAAGTAATTCTTGGATAAGTTTCATTCAACAGCATTATCAGAATTGACTTCACGTTGAAATGAGTTGCTGGGCAGATGTTCAAAAGTCACACTTGCTCTTTCAAAGTCAAGTGATGTTCCTGATAGCATTCAGTGGAAGCTTTGCCTGGGTTGGCAAAAAAAAAAAAAAGAGAAAAAGTCAAAAGCTCAGGCTGCTTCAGGAGCTCTGCACGCATTAGCACATGTGAATAAGACATCTATCCACCTCCTTGGTACCACTATTCTCCTTGCTCTGTTAAGTTGTTAGTCTTAGCTGTGTAATCATAGAACTGTGTGGGTTGGAAGAGACATCCAAAAATCATCTAGTCATAGAATGGTCAGGGCTGGAAGGGACCTCAAGGATCATCTAGCTCCAGCCTCCCTGCCATGGGCAGGGACACCTCACTCTAGATCAAGTTGCTCAGGTCACAGAATGTCAGAGGCTGGAAGGGACTTCAAAAGCTTGTCCAGTCCAACCCCCCCTGCCAGAGCAGAATCACCTGTACCAGATCACACAGGAACACATCCAGGTGGGTTTTTAATATCTCCAGAGAAGGAGACTCCACAACCCCTCTGGGCAGCCTCTTCCAGTGTTCTGTCACCCTCACAGTGAAAGAGTTCCTCCTCATGTTTACATGAAACTGCCTATGCCTCAGCTTCCACCCATTGCCCCTTGTCCTGTCATTGGGCATCACCAAGCAGAGCCTGGCTCCAGCCTCTTGGCACTCACCCTGCACATCTTTATAAACATCAATGAGGTCACTTCTCCATCTTCTCTTCTCCAAGCTAGAGACCTCCAGCTCCCTCAGTCTTTCCTCATAAGAGAGAAGTTCTATTGCCTTCATCATCTTTGTGGCTCTGCACTGGACTCTCTCAAGCAGGGATGAGGTTTCTACCACCTTCCTGGGCAACCTATTGCAGCTTCCCTGATTACAAAGCAGAGGCATTCTCAGCTACATCCACTAGAGTTATCTGAATTAGAGCCTCCTTGATTAAAAGGTGTGAAGAAAGTTGGGCCAAGTGCTGGCATACTCCAAACCCTCTTGCCACCTGCTCTGGAAGTGCCACATCTTAACCTGAATAAAACAGTGTGAGTCAGGGTACATCATTGAGTCAAGGCACATCACAGACTTCAATCTTCCTCCCCACCAACCGCCCATGAAATTAGGGAGACAGTTGGGAAGAGACAATTGAAAGGGTGTGGAGCTGACATGATTGGGTTTACTCCTGATGGGATACCTTTAATTTTATGGCTGCTTTTGAGATGCTCTCTGAAGTTGCATTGAGAGTGCCTATTCACCTGGATAGGAGCCCTCATGCTCTTAATAGCTCTTCTATACATCTAATGAATCAGTCAATCAATGCCAGCTTCAAGAGCTGTGCTCCTGAACGCTGGCTGGTTCAGGTTTTTTTTCCTGTCTCAGTGGGATTTATTTATTTTATTTTTTTTCCCCCTGTATAAAACCATTTCTCCTGTTTTAATTTGTACTTACTAAAATACATGCTCTTTTGAAGTGCATACCTTACAACTGACAGCTTGGAATCTGCCACCAGGCTTACCTCTTACTGAGGCACTGCTTGCTAAGTGGAGGAAATTGTCCAGCTTCTCAGTGCCAAGCTAATAAGGCAATGCTCATTTATTCTGTGCCTGCAGATCTAGACAGTTTAAATCCTGAATGAGACTCCTGTCTCTCTTTTGTGGTGACCATAAAATGTTTGAGCTCTTTCTCATCATTTTCACTATGTCCAGAAGAAAGGAAAACATGAGACATCCTCAGACCTCCTGGAGTGACCATTGCCAAAGCAGTGCTAGCCTGTGGTAGGAAGGCTCTTACCTATCAATGAGAGTGAAGGAGACAGCTCAGCATCCACCAACATCCTTCTGAGAACCCATTCAGAACCTTCTACTTAGCTCCCAGTCTTATCATCTGTGGCTTTGAGAGGGAAATCTGGAGGTTATTCTGGTTGGGCAGTCCTGTGAGCTGAGAAATGCTCTTGAGGAGAGGCTTCTTTACAGTGAGGGTGAGGAGCACTGGAGCAGGCTGCCCAGAGAGGTTGTGGAGTCGTCTCTTCTGGAGACTTTCACAAACCCACCTGGATGCATTCCTGTGTGACCTTCCTTTGGTGATCCTGCTCTGTCAGAGCAGGCTGCACTGCATGATTGCTGGAGGTCCCTGCCAACCCCTAACAGTCAGCAATTCTGTGAATTCTCATGCTTCAGCTTCTTTCTTTCCTAAATATATTCAGCTAAATTACATTTGGAAACCACAGAACCTGATTATTTTTCGTTCTTGAGTATCTTCACAACATGTCTGGGAGGTGAAGAATTGTTCTAGACCCCTTATGAGGGTCTAAAATCAGGGCTTTGGTAACTGAAGAATTGGTAGTAGTACTCCTTGTGTATTGACAAGTCAGTAAGAGGTCCTTATGCTAGTGTTGGGGGTTAGCTGGGAATATTGAAGCACTTGAGATGCTGGTAACCTGCATTCTTCTACATTAGCCATAGAACAAGAGGAAATGTCCTCAGTCTGCAGCAGAAGGTGTTTAGACTGGACATTGTGGGGAAAAAAATGTTCCTGGTAAGAGTGGACACTCATTGGAATGGGCTGCCCAGGGAGGTGGTTGAGTCACCAACCCTGGAGGTGTTTAAAGGTGACTTAGATGTCCTGCTGGAGGATATGGTTGAGGGGTGACCTTGTAGAATAGGGTCAGCGGTTAGACTTGATCTCAAGAATTTTTCCAACCTGAAAAGCTGTGTGATTGAGCAGTTAATCACTCAGCTTCTCCTGGATATAGCGAGGCCTCTGAGCGCATCTGCAGGAGGATTTCTACTCTTAACTTTAGCAATGTACCATGAGACTTCCTCCCTTCATCTTTCCCCCTCAGTCTTGTCCAGTTTGTCTTCTGAGCTTTTGCTGCAGCCTGTGTAGCGGGTAATATATGATCTTTGACACAACTCCAGTAACACATTGAAGATTCTTGTCTAATTTGCTGGAGAGGTGTTAAAAACAGGAACAAGTGAGAAGCAATTAAGCAAAATGCATGATTGCTTGTCCTCACACAGACCTCGAATTAAAATACTGAACATTATTTCACTTGAATGTGTTTTCTTTGCTTTATTTGTTAAACACTCGGTGAGCATAAATTTGCTAAGCTATACTCGGGGTTGGTGAGTTATGAAAATGGAAGTTTCATTACTGTCCTGGCCCCAGAAGACAGTATCTTTATTACCTTTTCAGTTCAGATTCTGGGCATAATATTATGTTTAAAACCATAGATCAGCCAGCAAGGCAATAGGTTTTATGTAAAACGTGCTGCTTTTAAAAGATATAGGAAGCAGAGTTGCTTTTCTTCATATGGATGGGAAAGCCTATTAGAAAAATTGGAATGGTTCCCTTTCTGTGCATTAAACCCTTGCTGCACCTTGTTGTGATACTTCATGCTAGGAGACTCACATTTATACCTCCCCATAAGTTGTTTTTTCAAGCCACCTGCATTAAAGTAGTTATGCTAACCAACACACACAGAGGCTCCAGCTTTATGGTCTTGCTGTGAGCAGCCCCTGGGGTGGTGGGGAGCAGCCTATTAGCTCCCATCTAAGCGAGGAGGATGAATGCTCTCCTGCCTGGAATCGCCCTGCAACCCCACTATGGAGCCATTTGGGAGAGGACCAGATGAATATACACAGATGCTAAATCCATCTGCACCTTTGAAAGCATTGACTTCCTAAATGGAAACTGGTTGGGATGTGAGCAAAGTCTAATCCATAAGTTAGCAATCAATAAACACGCCTGTGACAATGGGATTTTGGATGAAGAGCACTGCAAAACCTTATTTACCTCCTCTGCATAGCAGGCAAATATCCACCAGGGAAAACTGTGACTTTTGATGTAGGTAGAGCTTTAAAAGCACTCAAATGAGTGGTGCAGGCTTTGGCTGGATGAAAAGGAAACCTGGATTAGCTAAAAGTAGTTGTATTAAAAACCGGTGTATTTTCTTCCTGGAGGAGAAAAAGGCAAAAACAACCCAACTTTAATCTTGGACTAGAAGACCACAGGTAGAAAAGTTCAGGTCTTGCCCTTCTCAGTTTTGAAAGACACTTTTCTAGTTCAAAGAGGCTTTGGTTTAGCTTCAGGGGAAATATCAAGGATTATAATTGGAAGACTTTTCTAGGTGTTCCTAGCTGGATTTCAGCAAGATGATATATACTTAACAAAACCACACACACACAAAAGGACAGATCAACTTTGAAACGAACCTTTCATTCTTTCTGCTGCCAGGAAGTCTCTCCTGTCACCCTGCCTTTTCCCTGGGAGGGAGGAGTATGGAAAAAGGGATGAAAGGTTCTGGGAAAGAAAGGGGGAAATAAAAAAAAAAAAAAAAAAAAAAAGGGAAAGANGAAAAAAAGGGGGAAAAAAAAAAAAAAAAAAAAAAAAAGAAGGGAAAGAGAGAGAAGTGCAGGATTGAAAATAAATAATGGGAGGTATGTTTAGAGAGGTGGGTTTCTGCCAGGTCCTGATTTTTCCTTGTCAATGGATTATCATAGAATGGCTTAGGTTGGAAGAGACCTCAAAGATGATCCTGTTCCAACCCCCCACTGTAGGCAGGGACACCTCCCACTAGATGAGAACACTCAAGACCTCATCCAGCCTGGCCTTGAACACCTCCAAGGAGGGAGCAGCCACAACCTCCCCGGGCAACCTGTTCCAGTGTCTTGCCATCCTGAAATATTTGTATTTAATGGGATATTTCAGCGAATAATTACAACGCAGTTGATTAGAAATCATTGAATCACTCAGGAAGGGACATGAAAAGGTCATCTAGTCTAACCCCTCTGCAGCAAGCAGGGACATCCTCAACTAGATCAGCCCTATCGTGCCTCACCTTGAGTATTTCCAGGGATGGGGCCTCAATCATCTTACTAGAAAACAGGTTCCAGTGGAGATAATAAAAAGTTGGGCACCAGGAGCAGCTAATTTTAGTCATCTGCTGCTCTATGCTGCACTCTGACCCTCTTCTCACTCCAAGTCAAGGGAAATGAAACACTGGCTCTACTGAGGCCAAGGGAGCAGTGTGACTGACTTTGGGGGTAACAGTAAAGGCTGTAGCCTGGGGAATGTGCTTTTGGCATTAATGACTGGCTAAGCACTTGTGCCTGCATTTGCAGTTTGAGGCTGCTGACCAGTTTTGCACTTTCCTTGAGCAAACACTGTCTTTTCCCTGCTCTTGGTTCCCCTTGGTTCATGCTTTGCATGTTGCACACCTTCTGAGCGAATGTAGTCTTCTGAGTTGTGCTGGTTTGAACTAATTGGGGAATTTGAGGGAGAAATTAGACTATTGGCTGAGAGGGGAAAACACAGGATGGCACTGCACCCAGAGCTGCACTGAGAAAGGGAAAAAAAATTGTTTTAAAGTATTGTAACCCAAACATCAGATATCAGATGGTTTCAGACCTTGCTGGGCTGCAGCTGCTTCTCTTGCATGGTCTCCTTTGTCTCTGCCTTGGTAGCTAATTTTCAGTAATTCTACTAACTTCTTCCCTACTACTAACCCCCCGACCCATCTACCTCTGCTCATCTGCAGCATCAACAGGTGGTGAGATAACATTGGGAAAGGGGGGAAAGGTGGTAGGGATGGTTGGTTACCCCTCTTGGGGATTTTGGTCTCTGGGAGGGCTGTGGTGTTTCTGAATTATCTTTTCGTTGTCTATATCTGTAAATATCTGCTTGTATATTGTGCATTGCTGTAAATATAAAGCTTCATTTATCAACTTCCAATGTTTCTGAGCCCTAGCTGGGGTTTATATCAAAAGGTGGGGGGGCAGGTGTCTGCTTAAACCACCACATGGGTACAGGAGCATTCCACATCCAGATATAAATCAGCAATGATGTAGTTAAGGTATATTAAAACAATAAAGAGCATCCCTTCTTTGTGGAGTTCCTCAGGCCAGAGGCTCTTGCTTTGAAAACAAACTGGCATTTTTTTTTTTTTTTTTTTTTTATACAATGTTTTTATTTCCAGTAAATTA
>VWZI01022768.1:485670-507102 GCA_013396835.1 Psilopogon haemacephalus
AAAAAAACATTTGTGCTTGTGTTTTTTAAGAGCTCTAACCGACAAGAGGCTTGCTGTTTTCCCAAATTATTTCTGGATTCTGACATCATCAAAGACACAGGAGTCACTTAAATCTTTTAGCAGTGCCTGAAAACATGATCTAGTTGGGGATGTCCCTGCTTACTGCAGGGTGGTTGAACTAGAGGATCTCTAGATGTCCCTTCCAACCCAGTGCATTCTATAATTCTATGAGGATTCTAAGAGAAGGTTGAGGGGAGACTTCATAACTCTCTACAGCTACCTGAAAGGGACATTGTAGAATGGTTGGTGCTGGTCTCTTCTCACAAGTAATTAGTTATAAAACAAGAGGGAACAGCCTCAAGCTGCATCAGAGGAGGTTTAGGCTGGACATTATGAAAATTTTAATAGAGTGGTCAGGCATTGGAATGGGCTCCCCAGGGAGGTAGAATCATAGAATCCAAGAATCAGTCAGGGTTGGAAGGGACCACAGGGATCAGCCAGTCCCAACCCCCTTGCCATGCCCAGGGACACCCTACCCTAGAGCAGGCTGCCCACAGCCTCTGCCAGCCTGGCTGCAAACACCTCCAGGGATCTGGCCCCAAACACCTCCCTGCAGGGGCAACCCATTCCAGCCTCTCACCACTCTCATGGTGAAGAACTTCCTCCTCACATCCAATCTGAATCTCCCCACCTCCAGCTTTGCTCCATTCCCTCTAGTCCTGTCACTCCCTGAGAGCCTAAAAAGTCCCTCCCCAGCTTTTCTGTAGCCTCCTTCAGATCCTGGAAGGCCACAAGAATGTCATCTGGGAGCCTCCTCTTCTACAAACTGCACAGCATCAACTCTTTCAGTCTGTCCTTACAGCAGAGGTGCTGCAGCCCTCTGAGCATCCTCATGGCCCTTCTCTGGACACCTCCAGCATCTCCACATCCCTCTTGTCCCAGAGGCTCCAGCACTGGATGCAGTACTCCAGGTGAGGTTTCACCAGGGTGGAGTACAGGGGGAGAATCACCTCCCTGGCTCTGCTGCCCACACTGCTCCTGCTGCAGCCCAGGTAGCTGAGTCACTATTCCTGGATGTATTCCTAACCCACTGAAGGAGTTAAAGCTGCATTATTCATCTCATTCCCAGTCTGAGGTTTTTCTGGGTACAGTCCCCAGCAATGCAGCCTTTGATATTTGCAGGTGTTTTGCTTATTTCTACAGGAACTGCTGAGAGTTCAGGCTATCCTCAGAACTATCCTGCTGTGTGAAAAAGCTGGCTGGAAGCTGACGGATGATTTTTCACTCTTGTCATGGTTTCTGGTGCAGATCCTGCCTTTCCTTTGCACCACAGCCCTCTGTGGCCCTGCTAAGTGCAGCCTGGCTGTAGGGATGAACTTGTACAGAGAGACCTCTTTGAGTTCTCATGATTATAGACAGATCTGAGTCCAAGTCTCGGAGTTATTCTTCATCTTTGTATAAGAAATTAGGGAAGCTCAGGGACAGGGAGCGCAGTGATAGAATTAAGGGGAAGGAAAGGGCAGCTTTGATGTCGTGGCTTTTGACAAGGAGAGGAGCTAAAGAGAATTATGGTGACCTGCAGTTGCCACACAGTCTGTTCTAACTCAGACTTCGTCTGACAGGCTGGTAGGGGGGAAAAAAATTACCCTAAAATCAATATTCTATTTTAGATGGCAAATACTAGATGGTTTTGTCTTATCCATTATTTCAAAGGCATGACTTCCACACCTCATAGTGCAACCTGTGTCTTGAGGTGAGACATTTTGGAGGAAGGTTCATCTCTTGTGTAGAAAAAGAGGAGAATGTAATTTCCCTCCTTCTAGTCTTCTATCATTGCTCTCACCTCCTTTCCCAGGATCTGAAAGATTCCACTCCTATAGGCATTGCATTTACTGCTCCAATTAATTTGCCTGGCGGTTGTGATTTTCTCTGACGTTTTCTTTCTTGATTGCAGAGGATCCCTCTGCACCCTCCCACAACTTTACTGGGGAAGGAAGGTGGGAGGAACAGCGAAGGCTGAACTGCTTTCAGGACTGATGTGATCTTGCACTTGATGGTGGGAGGCTTTTTCCCTCCTTTGCAATACCACCTGCTGCTATTGGAACTGTCAGTAAAGTGGGAAAATGCAATTAATATTTTTGTCTCTGCCTTTCACAAAATCCTTACTTTTCTGCAAGCAAAGCTCTTGAAAGAAATCACAGCCTCACCTTGAGAAACGATGAGGGAGGAAAGAAACCTAGCAACATCCTGTGTGTCCTTTGCTCATTAGCAATGACAGACCGTGGAGGAAAGATCTCCTACAGCACAGGTTTTGTAAATACAGTTGCAATAAAATCTAATTTCAGGACAAATAAAGATCAGGAAAGGAAGCTAATTGGACACTTCTTTCAAAAGCTGCTCTGTCTTCAACTTTACGTCTTAACAAGTTCAGCCAGGAATGTTAGCAGCCTGAAATTGCAACACAGGGAAGAATTATTGCACTTTGTGTCAATTAGGTGGGATGTTTTTTCACTAAATATACCTGCCTCTTCCCTAGCTTTGGCTGAGGGAGGTGGAAACCTGCCCTCTGAGTGACTCACCAAAGTCCCATTACCAGTGCATTTATTCTGTTGTGTATCACCGATGCATCCTGAGCCAAAAGGGAAGCAGCAGGAGGCCAGGACCTCTGTTCTGAGCAGTCAGATCAAATCAGGAGGTTAGGTTTTCACAAGATGATGAGCTGCTTTAGCTGCCATTGGAGTCCCAAATCTCCTTTCCCTACGGCATTTGGTACCTGAGTAAACAGGAAACTGCTGCCCTCAGCAAGCTCTGTGTCCTGGGAGTGGACATTCCTCCAAGTACCTGGTGGTGGAGAAATGTGCAATGTGCCCAAGTGGCCGAGAAGGCCAATGGCATCCTGGTTGGATTAAAAATGCTGTGACCAGCAGAAGTAGGAGTAGGGAGGTGCAGCTCTGAGGAAAAGGACCTGGGGGTCTGGGTGGATGAGAAGCTCAACATGAGCCTGCAGTGTGCACACACAGCCCAGACAGCAACTGTGTGCTGGGCTGCATTAAGAGAGGCATTACCAGCAGGGCAAGGGAGGGGATTCTGCCCCTTTACTCTGCTCTTGTCAGACCCCACCTGGAGGAATGTGTGCAGTTCTGGAGCCCCCAGCAGAAGAAGGACATGGAACTGCTGGAGAGAGTCCAGAGGAGGGCCACAAAGATGATCAGAGGGCTGCAGCAGCTCTGCTATGAGGACCTGGCTGAGAGAGTTGGGACTTTTCAGCCTGGAGAAGAGAAGGCTGCCAGGAGACCTTATAGCAACCTTCCAGTATCTGAAGGGGGCCTACAGGAGGGCTGGGGAGGGACTGTTCACAAGGTCTTGTAATGACAGGATGTGAGGGGGAATGGGTTTAAACTGGCAGAGAGGAGATTTAAACGGGATGTTAGGGGGAAATTCTTCACAGTGAGGGTGGTGAGACACTGGCACAGGTTGCCCAGGGAGGTTGTGGCTGCTCTCTCCCTGGAGGGGTTCAAGGCCAGGCTGGATGAGGTCTTGAGTGCCCTGACCTAGTGAGAGGTGTCCCTGCCTATGGCACAGAGGGGTTGGAACAGGATGATTTTTGAGGTCTCTTCCAACCTAAACCATTCTATGATTTTTCAGTGTAAATAATTGAAGAGCCTAAAGGGCAGTGCCTGGAATGTTCACAATCCCATTTTTCTAAGAATTAAGAAAGTACCTAATGCAAATCAGCCCCTCCTTGGGTTGCATAGGTGCTCAGTAAGAGTCTCTGGACTGCTTTCATTAGAGATGGTGCACAATGCTTGATTAATTTACAAGGCTGTTAATATTTCTGTGTCAATTTCCCTGCAATGAGAGATTTAAAAAAAATATATATATCTGAAATCTTCAGGACAGTTCATCAGCAGCAAATGTCTTTGAGATGGAAATGTTTCCTCTCTCAGTGAAAGGCCAGCCGTGCCTACAGAGCCTGCATGTGGGATGGAAAATGGTGCTTCAGAGCTTCAGCAGAGCCTTAATGAAGGGAATGAATTTCCTCTACCTCTTTAAATGTGGTTGTAGTGGTTTTGCAGTTCCCTACCCCCCCACCTTTTGGTATAAACCACCGCTAGGACTCAGAAACACTGGAAGTTGATAAATGAAGCTTTATCTTTACAGCAATGCTCAATATACAAGCAGATATTTACATTGTATAACAGATATTTACAGATATATACAATGAAAAGGTAATACAGAAACACCACAGCCTTCCCAGAGACCAAAAACCCCAAGAGGGGTAACCAACCACCCCTACCACCTTTCCCCCCTTCTCCAATCTTATCTCACCACCTGTTGATGCTGCAGATAAGCAGAGGTAGATCAGCCAGGGGAGTTAGTAGTAGAGAAGTTAGTAGAAGTACTGAGAATTAACTACCAAGGCAGAGAGACAAAGGAGACCATGCAAGAGAAGCAGCTGCAGCCAGAGCGGTCTGAAACCCTCTGCCCTATCTATATTTTGGTTACAATACTTTAAAACAATGTTTTTTCTTTCTCAGTAAAGCTGTGGGTGAAGTGCCATACTGTGTTTTCCTCTCTCAGCCAGTAGTTTAATTTCTCACTCACATTCTCCAATTAGTTCAAACCAGCACAGCGGTGTAGCACCTCCAACCACATGCTGCCTGGCTAAACATCAGCCATGCCAGGCAAGAGCAGTTGGGGTGATGAGGTTTAGGGGAGCCAGAGGGTTTATATTCTCTTTCCAGCCTTTCTCAGACACCAGCTTTCCTCTGACTACTCCTCTAAGTAGAAGTGGAAGCCTGCAAATCTCCAAATGACACAGAGTCACAGTTGTTGGAAGAAACCTTCAAGGTTCTTGACCATGAGCCAGCAGTGTGCTCTTGTGGCCAGGAGGACCAGTGCCATTCTAGGGTGGATTAAAAGGACTGTGGCTAGTAGGTTGAGAGAGGTTTTCCTGCCCTTCTACTTTGCCTTGATGAGGCCTCATCTGGAGTACTGCGTCCAGTTTGGGCCCCTCAGTTCAAGAAGGACAGAGAACTGCTTGAGAGAGTCCAGTGCAGAGCCACAAAGATGATGAAGGGAATAGAATTTCTCTCTTATGAGGAAAGACTGAGGGAGCTGGGGGTCTCTAGCTCAGAGAAGAGAAGCTGGAGAAATGACCTCATTGATGTTTATAAAGATGTGCAGGGTGAGTCACAAGAGGCTGGAGCCAGGCTCTGCTTGGTGATGCCCAATGACAGGACAAGGGGCAATGGGTGGAAGTTGAGGCACAGGAAGTTCCATGGAAACACGAGGATGATATTTTTTCCCTGTGAGGGTGACAGACTACTGGAAGAGGCTGCCCAGGGGGGACTGTGGAGTCTTACTCTCTGGAGATATTAAAAACCCACCTGGATGCATTCCTGTGTAATCTGGTACAGGTGATCCTGCTCTGACGGGAGGGAGTGGGACTGGGTGAAGTTTAGAGGTCCCTTCCACCCCTGACATTCTGTGATTCTGCAATCATCAAGTCACTGAAGCTGGATAAGACTGAAGGGTTCATCTGGATGCCTCTTGCAAGACATCATTCTGTAGGCTCACACCCTAATGTAGCACTCAGTAGGTGGCCTGCTGTAGCCTGCACTACGCTGTTCAGCACAGCCTTCTCTCTGTGGCTACCCCTTAGAAGCTTGTGGCTACTGGTTCTGGCAAGTAGAGAGCTCTCCAGTTTTGCAGTGGACTGCTCCTGAGTAGAGCATGTAATCAATATAATATGTGAGAGAAAAACCAATTGCTGAACATTGTAGCTTCTGACTGAATCTAAAGGGAAAAGAAAGGTTTCTGAGTGCATCCCTCATAGTCCATGGCATGTAGTTTCTTTCTGTGCTAAATGGAGAGCTCAAGGGACCGTAGTGGGCTTAATTTCATAGAATCACAGAATTGTCAGGGCTGGAAGGGATCTCAAGGATCACCTAGTTCCAACCTCCCTGTCATGCGCAGGGAACACCTCACACTGGATCAGATGTGTTCCTGTGCAACCTGGGCTAGATTGTATGGTCCTGGGTTGGACTGGATGATCTCTCTGGGTCTCTTCCCCTGCCATCCTGTGTTTCTGTCATTCTGAGATTCTGGGTGATTCCATCCATTCAGACAGCAGAGCTTCTGTAACTGAATTATGGATCTCTTGCTTTTGGTGCTCCCTGCTATGAATTCACTGGTATCATAAGGCAGGTATGGAGGGAAGGTTGATTTGCTCCATATTCTGTAGCATTGGTGGTAACACATAGGTGGTTTGTTTGTTTGTTTTTATAGGTATAGCTGAAAGAAGCCACCAAGTTCCTCAGATTTTCCTTGTCTAGCTAAGAAAGCTGAGGATGTCCTTCTGTGAGCCAGGCAGAATGGATGTGAGTTGCCAGACACATTTTATTCTGCTTCTACGCCGTGTAAATTTGAACCTCAGACCTTCTATCCACAAGGTGAGAACTTACCTTATTTGTCACTACACAGCTCACTACTCTCAGCTTTGTCATTTTCACCACTAATGGGATTTTGTGACTGAGTGACCTTGTTAATACAGCAATATGTTGCCTGCCATATCGTCAGTAACAATGTTCCAAACAATAAAAGAGGGGGAAAATGCTGGCCAAAACCATATATATATATTTTAATAGATATGTTTATGTATTTTATATATGTATCTATATATATAATTTTGTATACACATGTAAAAATTACATATAGTTTTTAATATATGCATACGTGATTTTATATGCATACATTTAAAAGTATATGTATAAATGTCATCTAACTTTATTTTTTCACGTGTGTATAAATAAAAACTCTTTTGGCAGAGAGGCTGGACTTGATGATCTCTGGAGGTCCCTTCCAACCTCTAAAATTCTGTGATTATATTGAGGATAAGATTGTTAGGGGTGAGCTAAAGCTCTTTTGCTAACGAACATAAGATCATAGAATTGAGGTCATCTGCTCTAACCATCAGCCCATCTAAACCACATCCTAAAGTGCTGTGTCTGCACATTTTTAGAATGCTTCCTGGGATGGTGACTCCAACACTTCCCTACCCAGCCTGTTCCAATTGCTGACCACCTTTTCAGTAAAAGAATTTTTCCTAATTTCTGATCTATATCTCCCCTGGCAAAACTTGAGGCCATTTCCTCTCATCTTATCACTAGTTAACACGGGAGAAGAGACCCACACCCACCTCACTGCAATCTCCTTTGAGGTAGTTTCAAGATGAAACCAGAAGTGAGGTCTCACTTGAGGCAGAGAAAGCAGCTTGGAGCAAGCCTTCTTATCACAGAATCACAGAATTGATCAGGTTGGAAAAGACCTTTGAGATCATCAAGTCCAAAATATAAGGCAAGAAAGCCAACCGGGAGCATTTACACCTGCTACTTACCTGCCTAGGACACATAAGTTACCTTCTGTTCATCTGCTTTTCAAATGTTCAGTCAAGTCACCACTAGATCCTGGGGCAAACTGAAAGCCTACAAGTTATCTTACCTCTTTTCAAAGACAACTTTTCTCAAACAACTCAGCCCTTCTAGGAAGAATTATTTCAAGAGAAGACCACAGAGTGACAGGGCTGGGAAGGCTTGTTAGCATATTCTCATACATAGGTTATGAGATTCCCCTGACTACAAGAAGCTGTAAATATTTGTAATATGTTGTCAATATCTGCTTGTATATTGTGCTAAGCTGTGAATGTGAAGTTCCCTTCCTTAACTGCCAGCTGGCTGAGTCTGGTGTGGGTGGGGGCATCACATCTTTAATTTTGGCGCCCAACGTGGGGCCAATTCAATTTGATTGATTGCTAATTAAGTCTGGGCATCCTGTTCCAATACAGTCCCACACAACAAGGAGAAAGAGAGAATCTGTAGTGACATAATCTGAAGGATTTCTCAAAAAAGCTATAGGCTATTCACATTGTTTATCCATTTGTGTGACAATTAGCAAAGCACTGCTGTAGGGATGCACTACTCAAGAGGCTGTGTCACAAGAAGTGCTACATAGGTACACTAAAAATATAATTTCCCAGCAGATAACCCTGCTTATTGTGTAGGGGTTGTGGCTGTAAAACCTGCATGAACTGCACATTAGCTTTGCAAAAAAAGGGCAAGTTCTGTTTATTTCAGCTAATTTACTCAGCGACTGCTCTCTGATATGCAAGGTTAGATACAGCTACTATAGAAACAGCCACGTTTGTGCTGTTCAAGTCATTGTGCCCTGTCTTTGATATTGAATGGGTCATACCCTGTGGGTAGGGTAGGTGAAACATGAACAGCAAGCCTTATTTTCATCTGCTGACTCTGTAGGCAGCATTAGACAATACTCATTTACAGCCTTTGTCACGAGATTGTCATGTTCAAAACTCAACCTCTGTGAAACAATAAATAAATTCAGAGCTAAAAACTTAACCAGGGAAATACTCTTCCTATTTCTGTGCACAGAATTCCAGGCATGGGCTAGGGAGAAATTGTCATGATAAATAATCGAGCAATTGAGTAAGTGATAATTGGTGGGACTTCTTAAACATCTTTGGATAAAAAGCCACTGTGAATGTGGTGGGTTTGAGAAATCACACACACCACATCCCCCAAATTAAATTTACCAGACCAGCTCAGATGGCTTGGAAGTAAGATGAAGCTATAATTTCCAGCAAACTAAATTTACAAGTATATATGCAAAATATATTTACATATATTTACGGTAATATACAATCTAGAAATAATACAGAAATCCAGTCCTTCTCCTGGACAAAGAAAGTCGTAAAGGGGCCAGTGCCACCTTCTTCTCTCCTCCCAGAGAGAAAATCAACAAGACTCAGGCTGGAGGATTGGGTGGAGAGAAATTTATTGAGATTCAACAAGGGCAAGTGCAGAGTCTTGCACCTGGGAAAGAAAAACCTCAGAGACCAGTATAGACTGGGGACTGACCTGTTGGAAGGCAGTGAAGGGGTAAAAGGATCTGGGGGTCCTAGTTGATGGGAGCTTGACCATGAGCCAGCAATGTGCTCTGGTGGCCAGGAGGACCAGAGCCATTCTGGGGTATATTAGAAGAGCTGTGGTTAGTAGGTTCAGAGAGGTTCTCCTCCCCCTCCACTCTGCCCTAGTGAGGCTGCATCTGAAGTTCATGTTCTGGACTCCTCAGCTCAGGAAGGACATAGAACTGCTAGAGAGTCTAGTGCAGAGCCACAAAGATGATGAAGTGACTTAAAAAGAGAGATAGAGGGAGCTGGGGCTCTGCTGCTTGGAGGAGGGGAGACCGAAAATTGACCTCATCGATGTTTATAAAGATGTAAAGGGTAAGTGCCAGGAGGATCAGTCAGGGTTGGAAGGGACCACAAGGATCATCTAGTTCCAACCCCCCTGCCATGGATGGAGGCTCTGCTTTGTGACACCCAGTGACAGGTCAAGGGGCAATAGGTGGAAGTTGAAGCATAGAAACTTCCATGGAAACACGGGGAGGACTTTTATTTCCCCCTGTGAGGATGATAGAATACTGGAACAGGCTGCCCAGGGAAGCTGTGGAGTCTCCTTCTCTGGAGATATTCAAAACCTGCCTGGATATGTTCCTGTGTGATCTGGTGTGGGTGATCTGGCTCTGGCAGGAGGGTTGGACTGGATGGTTTTTTGAGGTCTCTTCCAACCCCTGACATTCTGTGATTCTGTGATCTCAGGTGTTATCTGGTCAGGAGGCTCAGTATTCAGTCACACAGAGAGAAGCAGTGGAGGAGGTGGAAAGCAGATGGCAAAGTGAACAAAGAGGGAGAGACTGTTTATACATTGTTGTTTTATCCCTCTTAGCAAAACAAAGAATGATATAGACTTCAGCATTATTATTCTTTTATACCCAATGCCGTTGTTAATTTACATTCTACACTGAACTTTCCTGAAAGTCCTGATATCTTATTGCAATTTCCCAACAAGCCTTAAACTACCACAATGAGTTTGTTAATTGCATGTGTGCGTTTAGGGCTTCATAAATCAAAAACCAAGAGGGAAAATCCTTAGCAATGACACCAGAACAAAGGTACCTTTCCATTGATACAAGCTAGTGAGAAGAGAGGAGAGACAGAAGTGCTTTTCTTTCTGTTTCTCATTGACTTTATTAGCCTTGAAGTTGTCAAGCTGTGGCAGTTTTTTGCCTGGTCAAACACATCTTATGCAGCAGTAGTGCAAATTTTGCTGTCCTGCCGCATCAATGTTTGCTGCAAAGAAGATCATCAGAGGCTGTTTGTAGGATGTGACCTGGCTGTCAGGCTGATACTGCATATCCTCTCATCGACAAAAGCTGCAGCCAGCAGGGCTTTGATGAAATGGTTTCACCAAAGGAGAGGCACATCCCAAATATTGCCAAAAGCTGCAGACACGTGGGGTGTAAATCAATGCTTTGTTTCAGTCCAACTTTCATTCCAAATGAATTGGCATATTTGGCTTATTAAAACTTTCCTATTTTTTCACATTGGAGTCACAGAATCACAGAATGTTAGGGGTAGGAATGGATCTTGAAAGATTGAGTTCAACCTCCCTGCCAGAGCCTAAAGTAGAGTCCTTTCCATGTTTTTTGGCTTTTCTTTCCCAAGTGAAATCAGATGTTTGAGACCATACAGCAGGGGAAAATGGCCACAGATCTGGGATACATCCCCTCTGTAAATTGCTTTATCTGCCCTTAATGGCAACAGCCATGAGAGGAGGTGACCCTTCTTCTGCCAGCAGTCTGTCTAAACTCACCTTCAGTGCTTTACGCTCCGAGAATGGCTTTGAATCCAAAACTGACCCAGAGCCCAGTGAGAGACACGCAGACACTACCAACAATCTTCCACAGCATAACGTTGCACTCTGAGATGGCATCAAAGCTCACTTTTGTGTCCACACACAGAGTTTGGAGACAGCTGAGGATACCATGAGATGACACTCATTGCAAAATCGTGGTAGCATTCTTGATGGAATATGTAGTGTCATCCTGAAAATCATAGAATGGTTTAGATCGAAAGGGACCTCAAAGATCATCCAGTTCCAACCCCTTGCCATAGGCAGGGACACCTCCCACAAGAACAGGTTGCTCAAGGCCTCATCCAACGTGGCCTTGGACACCTCCAAGGAGGGAGCATCCACAACCTCCCTAAGAGGATAGATCTTTATGTCTAACTTGCCAGTGCTCCACTGTCATAAACTGTAAAAAAATATTTGCCTAAAAAAGAACTTTTTTTGGAAAGAGCCATCACAGAATGTTAGGGGTTGGAAAGGACCTTGAAAGATCATCCAGTCCAACCTTCCTGCCACAGCAGAAGTACCTAGGGCAGGCGACAGAGGAATGCATTGTGATGATATTATTTTCAAATGATAATTTTATAATTAATACTTCACTTAATCTCTGTATCTATCTGTCCTAATCTCATGTTCCCATCACCTTTCACTTCCTCTCCAGCCTCAACTTTCCCCTGCTTTTTTATGTTTCCCATCTGATTTCCTACGTCCCTTTCCTATCACTCTAGTTTCCCCTGGTGTGGTGGCTTTGCAGTTACCTACCCCCCCACCTTTTGATATAAACCCCAGCTAGGACTCAGAAACACTGGAAGTTGATAAATGAAGCTTTATATTTACAGCAATGCACAATATACAAGCAGATATTTACAATGTATAACAGATATTTACAGATATATACAATGAAAAGGTAATACAGAAACACCACAGCCCTCCCAGAGACCAAAATCCCCAAGAGGGGTAACCAACCACCCCTACCACCTCTCCCCCCTTCCCCAATCTTATCTCACCACCTGTTGATGCTGAAGATAGGTGCAGGTAGATGGGCCAGGGGGGTTAGGAATAGGAAAGAAGTTAGTAGTATTACTGAGAATTAGCTACCAAGGCAGAGACAAAGGAACCATGCAAGAGAAGCAGCTTAAAAACATTTTTTTTTTTCTTTCTCAGTGCAGCTCTGGGTGCAGTGCCATCCTGTGTTTTCCTCTCTCAGCCAGTAGTCTAATTTCTCACTCACATTCTCCAGTTAGTTCAAACCAGCACACCTGGAAATGCTGTGCAGCTCCCCTACATTTTCCTTCCCCAGCAGGGACAATCTACTGCCGTTGCCATCTGCCAAACTCAGCATTCCCACGTGCTGCTGTCTGGAACTCACACGAGGGATTCAGGATATTTTCTTTTATATTTTAACTTAATTTGCAGCAGTATTCCCTACCTGAGGCAGCTCTAATGACTCTTCCCATCTACATTCAATTATTTTTTTTTTTTCATTTTTGTTTTCCACTGTGTTAGTTTTGCAGGCAAGCTCTGTTTTGCACAGAAATAGATGCAGAGTTAACACAAGATACTTAAGATCAGTCTTTGGGTTGTCATCAGAGACATGACAGCTTCTCAGTAGTTGTTCCCACTGACTCTAAATAAGAATAAAAAGAGCAGTAGCTTTTAAAGCATTTCCTTGCTGCTGTAGGGAAATATTCCTAGGACTGCTGTGTATTTACAATATATGCATTTAGGAGTGGAGCAGCAGCACTACTGCATTTCTGTGAGCACCTAAGACAAGGTGGGGGTCAGACATAGCCAGCTTTAAATGCCTTGGCCCATTTAATGTGTAAAGCAAGGTGGAGTAACCTTGACATCCAATATTATTTAAAAAAAAAAAAAAAGGAAACTGAAATTTTAAAGTGATTAAAAAATAATTTCAACGTTAGAGCAAGGGTCACAAGGGTGATGCAAGGGCTGGAGTACCTCTGCTATGATGATAGGCTGAGGGAGCTGGGGTTGTCCAGCCTGGAGAAGACTTTGGGTTGACCCTAGATCTGCCTTCCAATACCTGAAGGGAGCCCACAACAAGGCAGCAGAGTGACTTTTTATGAGGGTGCCTAGAGACAGGACAAGGGGAATGGTTTAAAGCTGAGGGGGAGCAGGGTTAGACAGGGCTTTAGGAAGAAGTTCTTTGGTACAAAATCGGTGAATCTCTGTAATAGGCTGCCCAAGCAGGTTGTGGATGCCTCCTCCCTTGGGGGTGCTCAAGGCCAGGCTGGATAAGTAGCCAAGTCTAGTTGAGAAACATCCCTATCCATGGTGGGGGAGTTGGAGTAGATGATCTCTGAAGTCCTTTCCAACCTAAGCCCTTCTGTGATACTATGATTTCAGCCCTTAAATCTTGCAACATTGAGCAAGTTTGCTTTCCACCACGCTCAGAATCCAGCAGTTTGGATGATTTGGGGTCACAGAATCACAGAACATCAGGGACGGGAAGAAGTGACCTAAAAAAATCATCCAGTACAATGTGCCTGCCAGAGCAGGACGACCCAGACCAGATCACACAGGAATGTGTCCAGGCAGATTTTGAGTATCTCCAGAGAGAGAGACTCCACAACCCCCCTGGGCATCCTGTTCCAGTGTCCTGTCACCCTTACAGTGAAAAAATTCCTCCTTGTGTTTAAACCAAAATTCCTATGCCTTAGATTCTACCCATTGGCCCTTGTCCTGTCATTGGGCATTACTGAGCAGAGCCTGGCTCCAGCCTCCTGGCACACAAAGGAGGAAGATATAGATGAGGTCTTTGTGAAGTTTATGAAGTGGTGATGGCTGGATTGCAGCTCCCAGTATATATCTGAGCAAAGAAGTGATTAGGTCTGAGGGCTGGGACTTCAGGCTGGATACGCTCTCCTCTGCCTGCTGCACACAGGCTGGCACACGTGCCCTAGAATGAAGATCCCATCCTCAGTGCCATACTAGGAGCTCTTTGGACACCACATCCTTAGGCACATGCACATTTGGGCAGGTGTCACTGCAGTGATTATATTCGGGCAGCGTGCTGAGCTTCCTTTCATTCCATTTAATTTCTACTAGAGCTTAAAGTACTGCCAGAGTGCAATCAGTGCAGTGACATCTGCCTGAGCCTAGGCTTTGCAGGTCTTGTCTAGCTCTAGGTCTTATTCCCAGCCTTCATTTAACTAACTACTATGCATATTTAATGATGTGCACAGGGTTTCTTCATCTTGGAATGCAGGATCTGGCTGGAAGGTTGGGGGTTCTGGCTGGAAGGGTTTCAAGTTGGTTATTGCCTTGTTGCTGTTCCGGCTGCGCTCCAAGACTCTCTGTTGCTGCACATTAACTTCCCTCTGGCCTTAGTCTCTGAGCAAAGCCATTAATATTTTTATTTACAAGTGCAAATGAAACGTTTGCAGAAGAAATAAAATAACAGATTAAAGCTGTCATATTCTACAACCTTCTTCATGTCAGATACTTATTTTCCCTTTCCTTTAAGCACCAATTATTCTGTCTGCAAGGTGAGAATGGATTTTCTCTTGTTGCTAATGTTTTGGGTTGGGTTTTTTTTCTGGTCTTTCCTATTAGATCAGATATTAGATCCAGCAGATATATATTAAGTGTCGTGTGGAATTTTCCAGATCCCTTTTTTTGCTTCCTCCCCTGATAATTGCTGTATCAGCTGAGTTTGTGGGAATAGTATCCCTGAAGTGCACATAAAAATACAGACACTGCCTCGCTTGCTTTGCTGACTCTCTCTTTTATTCTCCAGTCAGGATTTCTTTTCATTTAACACCTTAATGAAAACTAATGTAGGAGATAAAACTTTAACTTGGAATAAAAATGCTCTTCTGCCGTAACTGGCATTGACCTGACCAATTAAATGCAATCAGAATGAAAAATTTATGTGTTTTTTAATAGCACAGTTAATAAGCAAAGACTACATCTTGTCTGTTAAATATACAAGGATTTCTTTAGTTATTGGATTAAGTCCTTAACTTTATGGAATCCAGTTACCAGTATGGGGAGAAAGACTGTATGATCACCAAAAAAATTATACTAAATTGCAAATACTTTGTTTTCTTTACCCATTTTCCTTTTAATAATGAAAACTCCAATCAAAAAAAAAATAGTTGTCAATTCAAAACATTGAGTTATCTCCTTCTGTTAAATGCATATCAAATATGCTGACAGCACACGTTGGGAAAGTATTTTCTGTCATATCCAAACCCATGCAAAAAAGGAGCTTGTTTGATGGTCTTGATAGAGGTTGAGCATGTGGTTTGAATTATACTTGGCATAAGAAGCTTCAGTTTTCTTTCTGGGGTCACAGAACGTTAGGAGTTGGGAGGGACCTCTGTGGATCATCCAGTCCAGCACCCCCTGCCACAGCAGCATCACCCAGGGCAGGTCACACAGGAACACATCCAGGCAGGTTTTGAAAGTCTCCAGAGAAGGAGACTCCACAAGGTCTCTGGGCAGCCTTCTCCAGGGCTCTGCCCCCCTCACAGGGAAAAAGTTTTCCCTTGTGTTCCCATGGAACCTCCTCTGCTGCAGCTTACACCCATTGCCTCTTGTCCTCTCATTGGACACCACTGAGCAGAGCCTGGCTCTGTTCTCCTGACACTGCCCTGCACATCTTTATCAACATGAATGAGGTCATCCCTCAGGCTCCTCTGCTCCAAGCTGTGGAGCCACAGCTCCCTCAGACTTTCCTCTGCAGGGAGACATTCCACTGCCTTCAGCATCTCTATGTCTCTGTGCTGCACTCTCTCAAGCAGTTCCCTGAGGTTCTTCTTGAACTAAGGAGCCCAGAACTGGACGCAATATTCCAGATGCAGACTCAGCAGGACAGAGTAGAGGGGCAGGAGAACCCCCTTGGCCTACTCAGCACATCCCTTGTTAAATCCCACTGGCAAGTCATATCCTGTTACAAAGTGCTGATGTGAAACATCAGTCAGTCTTTGAGCTAGAGCTGGACTGGACACCCAGCTTGAAGGTGTCTGAACTGTGCTTTAGAAAAAGCAGCAGTCTGATATTACACATTTAGGAAAATTGTTGTGACTGACTATGAGGTGCACACCTGCAAACCCCTGTTCTCCCTGCTGCTCTTTAGCAGCTGCAAGTGCCAGATGTGCATAACATCTGGCTTCCTCTCTGGCTTGGAGCTCTGGCCACGGCCAATTACCTTGCTTATAGGACTCTTGAGAGGCCATGGCACATGTGCTGCCAAATGTTTTCATTGCTCCCTTCTCCCAAAACACAGAAAGGAGTTGCACGGGGAGGGTAGGATGGACTTGAGGAGGGAATACTGGCAAGGAGCCTGCCAGTGGAAGAAGGTTTTTAAAAGGAGGAAAGAAGAGCTGTAGGAAGTAGGGAAAGGTCAGACAGGGGGTTTGAAGGGTGCCTATAGAAAAGCTGGGAAGGCACTTTTTAGGCTATGAGGTAGTGAGAGGACTAGGGGGAATGGAGCAAAGCTGGAGGTGAGGAGATTAAGACCGGATGTGAGGAGGAAGTTGTTCAGCATAAGAGTGGTGAGAGCCTGGAATGGGTTGCCCAGGTGGGTGGTTGGAGCCACTTCCCTGGAGGTGTTTTTGGCCAGGCTGGCAGAGGCTGTGAGCAGCCTAATCTAGGGTAGGGTGTCCCTGGGCACGGCAGAGGGGTTGGAACTAGACAGTCCTTGTGGTCCCTTCCAACCCTGACTGATTGTATGATTCTAGGGAGACAGTCCTCTGCCCAATTTCATGTTGCTTGCCAATCTGCCTAGAGACAAAAATCAAACAGTGGCTGTGCTTCCAATTAGCATTTCCAGCAGCAAACTGTGACCTGACAAAAATATTGTGGTATAAGATGTAATTAATGTCAGACAACTTCATTTGCCATTAGCAATAGGTAGTGGGTTCCTGAATGATGATTCACCATCAGGACACTGAGGGAAGTCTCTGTCAAATGCAGTTTGGCAAACCCTGCCCTGCTACGTGGGTAATGCTGCAGGGAATGCAGTTGGCAAGTTTAAAGTTGAAACATCTATATAAGGAAAAAAAAAAAAAGAACTTTATCAGAGGGAAACTTTGCCCTTCAGTGATATCAGTTTAGCCATCTTTTTCATAGGGCCAAGGGTGTCATTCTGATTTTTAAAGGCAGTAGATATAAATAAATTATTTTAAAAAAAACACAAACAAAACAAAAAAAAAACTTTTCCTGCAAGCAGACACACAGTTTAAGTGTCTCCTCTTCAAATTTCCACTTAGATGGGCCAGAGGAATCCTGCCAAAAGGATGCTGTGAAAACAAGCCAAACACGGCTCCAGCAAGGACAACCTAGTGCCAGTTCTGCCTGATGGACGTCTCTGCATCTCAAAGTCAGATGCTGCAGAAGTGGAAGGACACAAGGGTAAGTGTGTTTCTGTGCTGCTATGTGTTGTCCAAGCCTTCCTGGGTTAATCCCATCAGCTGCACCAAGAGCAGAATGGAAATTGGCTTGCCACAAAAAGCTCTGCCATTCATGCCTGAGTATTTCAGTCTGTGGAGTAAGTGATGATTTTCATGGAGGGTAGGAACTGCCAAATGGACCAGATTGGTTATGTCCAGAGAATCCAGGTGGTATAAAGCATAAGACCAATTGTAGCCCCTCTAGGGACTGCATCCTTGCCAGGACATGTTTGAGCTCAGGCATCTGCTGGGTAATCTGTGCTTGTGGAAGGCTCCCTGGCTTTGCAGGGATTATCTTCCACATCTTTCCAACTCTGAACCAAACCCAGAGCTGCACTGATCTTCCTCCTAGCTTCAGATGCAATCACTGTTGCATGATGGAGCCATGCTGCATATTTTAAGCTTCGTACTTACTGTTGTCTTGTTAGCAGGGTCCTTTATGATCGTGCAATATTATCCCTTCTCCATCTTTGTGCAGAGCTGCAGGAGATCTTACAGCTGACTTCCAGTATGTGAAAAAGGGCCTAAAAGAAAGCTGGGGAGGGACTTTTACAAGGTGTTGTAGTGGTAAGATGAGAGGAAATGGATTAAAGCTTGAAATGAGCAGATTTAGATTAGATATTAGGAAGAAATTCTTTGAGTGAGGGTAGCGAGATGCTGGAACAGGTTGCCCAGGGAGGTTGTGGATGCCCCCTCCCTGGACCTGTTGAAGGCCAGGTTGGATGAAGCCTTCAGCAACCTGATCTAGTGGGAGGTGTCCCTGCCCACGGCAAAGAGGTTGGAACTTTTAAGGTCCCTTCCAAACCAAATAATTTCATGAATCTCTGAGTCTGTGACTCACAAGAACTTTTGTTTTTGGGTTGTGACCAAACCAAAAGCAGGTCTCCTCCCCACTGCACAAGTTGTGCAGTCCTGCTATCCCTGTTTAGGGACATGCTGCACTTAGTGTTCACTTTCCTATCCAGCATATTGGTGTTAGATAATAGGTTGGACTTGACCTCAAAAGTCTTTTCCAGACTGGTTAATTCTGTGATTCTGTTGAAGAATGTGCAGCCCTGGACACTGGAAAGTGCCTCCAGACCACTTTGAATGGGCACTGCTGCTTGAATTCTATCACACCCAATTCTAGCCTTGATTTCACCTGCATTCATAAGAAATAAAAGCCTGTTTTGGTGAACAGCCTTCAAACTTTCCCTCTCCTGCTCACGGGCACAGTCACCTTGTAGAATGTTCAGTGGACTTCTCTTCTGAATCACTCAAGGGCCATAATGTACTTAACCCTGCTGGGGTTAAGATCTGAGCACTGAGTATTGTTCATCCTTCCTAACATCTGAGAGCTAATCAACCCCCAGAAAAGTGCTGTTCCTTTCACTTTTTGTAGGCTCCAGCTGCAGCTGGACCCTTGTGCGGTGCCACTCTGAAATCTGAGGCCACTGACATTTAAACAGCTCCCAAAGCATTACAGCCACAACCTGAAAAGACAAAGGGTGGGAGGAAGCCTCTAAAACCATTATGCTTGGGTAATCCTTGGAATATTAAATTGGGTATCAAGACCATTTTATCTTAGGGGTTTCTGCACCACAACATCAATCCCTTCAATACCAATAGATCCTCTCCACACTCTGCAGGGTGGTTTTATTATTTAGGCTGGGGACTGTGCAGTGACATCTGCAAGGATTTAAGAGGACAAATGGCAACTCAGCCAATAAATAGATATTTTCTTGCAAGGTGGAAACAAAACGTGTGTGGGGCTTGAAATGAGGAAAAGGCTGACAAGGTACACTCTCAGTGTTTCATGTCTGCAAAGGGATTTGCAATCTACCCCTCTACCTCGTTCTGGAAAGGAGAAGCTATCCTGAAATTATTTTTTGGGGAAGGGATCTGCTCATGATGAGTACATAAGAATGGAAAGATAGCAGTAGTGGCAGGTGGATTTTTTAAAAATCTGTGGCAAGATTGTCTAAAAAGAATTACCAAAGGAGTACCTCGTGGCTGCTGATATATGTGAGTGCCTGGTGATAAAATGCATTAACTGTATTATAAACTCATCTTCATCTTCTTGCTTGTGTTCTTGAGAGCAGAAGCTTCATATATTTTATCCTTTTTGCATCACATTTCCATGTTTTAAAAACAAGACACTTTTAGATGTTGTTTGTTTGTTTTGGCCCATCAATAAATCCCATCTTGACCTTCCGCAGTACTTAGAATGGTTTAGGTTGGAAGAGACCTCAAAGATCATCCAGTTCCAACCCTCTGCCACAGGCAGGGACACCTCCCACTAGATCAGGTTGCTCAAGACCTCATCCAGCCTGGCCTTGAACACCTCCAGGGAGGGAGCAGCCACAACCTCCCTGGGCAACATGTTCTAGTGTCTCACCACCCTCACTGTGAACAGCTTCCTCCTAACATCCCATTTAAATCTCCCCTCTGCCAGTTTAAACCCATTGCTCCTCCTCCTGTCATTACAAGACCTTGTCAATAGTCCCTCCCCAGCCTTCCTCTATGCCCCTTTCAGATACTGGAAGGCTACTCCAAGGTCTCCTGGCAGCCTTCTCTTCTCCAGGCTGCAGAGCCCCAACTCTCTCAGCCTGTCCTCATAGCAGAGCTGCTCCAGCCTCCCGATCATCTTCGTGGCCCTCCTCTGGACTCTCTCCAGCAGTTCCATATCCTTCTTATGCTGGGGGCTCCAGAACTGCACACAGTACTCCAGGTGGGGTCTGATGAGAGCAGAGTAAATGGGGAGAATCCCCTCTCTTGCCCTGATGGCAATGCTTCTCTTCATGCAGCCCAGCACGTGGTTGGCTGGCTGGGCTGCATGTGCACACTGTCAGCTCATGCTGAGCACCAATCTCCCTTGCTGCTCCAATGCAGCAGTGAAGCTGACTGGGTAAGTGCAAAATGGTTCCTGTGCCTTTAAGGGATGATCTCCCAGCCTTGGCCCTGGCCCTGGCTCTGGCCCTATGTGTGGTTATATAAGCAACATTGTGGAGCAGATGTTTTTGATGTTTGGAGGTTCTGGGAGCTGTAGGATGTCTCAGTTGGAGCACCAAGCAGGTGGTGAGTGTGCTTTGGGGGTCTGCAAGTGGGATGAGGCCACCATCTGAGTAGTGCCTGAAGCCTGCTGGGTTTTCCCATCAGATCTTTGTGGTGGTATTTCAGACCTGATGATTTTTTTCCTCCAGATCTTTATGGTCTCTCAGACCTGGTGAATTTCCCCCCCCATACCTTTGTGATCGGTTTTCCCCCCATGTCTGTGTGGTCCTTCAGATCAAGCTGGGCTGACCTTGTTGAATGTCATGAGGTTGGTCTGGGCACAGCTCTGCAGCCCGTTCAGGTCCCTCTGGATGGATCCCTGCCCTCTAACAAGTCGACTGTGCCACACAGCTTGGTGTCATCTGCAAACTTGCTGAGAGTGCTGAATTCTGGTCTTGGCAAAGTTGATAACCTTTTGGCTGCAGCATTTTCTTTGGTTGTA
The DNA here is from genome assembly GCA_013396835.1 of Psilopogon haemacephalus. Lineage (NCBI taxonomy): Eukaryota > Metazoa > Chordata > Aves > Piciformes > Megalaimidae > Psilopogon > Psilopogon haemacephalus. The sequence continues at coordinate 506,334 of VWZI01022768.1, forward strand.
TTTCATGTTCATCTCTCCCTCTTTGTTCTGCCCAAGACAAGACTCTGAGGTTTTGCTCTATTGTATGGCCACAAGGCAGGTTTCAGCAGCACAGTGCTGTGGCCAGCCCACCAGTTGGTGAGAATGTGGTGGCCAAAGGATAGTCACTTACTGGGTGTATTTTAAAAAACCACCAAGATCTGTGCATGTTTATCACCAGGTGCCTTGGCCCTTCTCTGGTTGAAGCTCAGGATTTGCTTGGAATGTAGGCTTGGGGTCAAAACAACCTTTGACTCCTAATTGCTTAATAGGTGACATATGTTTAAGCCATGGTCTGTGTGGCAGCCCATTTCCCTATGCAGTTTTATTTATGGTGTTTGTTTCAAAGATTGATGGCAGCTGACAGGAGGCACTGAAACAATTGATAAAGGCAAGTGACATTTTGTCAGCTGTCTGGGTGACAGGAATGGATTGCCTGCATTTAAACCACATTTTGGGAATAAATCATTGTTGATGCCAAAACTTCACCTTTGGCCCTTTCCAATCAGCTCTTGCAAACTGCCTGGCAAAGGTGTTTGCTTAAGCAGGGAGGAACTTGCTGTAGAAGAGCAGGTGCTTACCTTAAGGAACATTTTCATTAGCCACACTATTTTTTTTTTTTAATATTCATAGAATGGTTTAGGTTGGAAGAGACCTCAAAGCTCATCCAGTTCCAACCCCCTGTGCCATAGGCAGGGACACCTCCCACTAGATCAGGACGCTCAAGACCTCATCCAGCCTGGCCTTGAAC
>VWZI01022768.1:507117-528058 GCA_013396835.1 Psilopogon haemacephalus
TGCCAGTTTGAACCCATTCCCCCTCGTCCTGGCATTACAAGACCTTGTGAACAGTTCCTCCCCAGCCCTCCTGTAGGCCCTTTCAGATACTGGAAGGTTGCTCTAAGGTCTCCTGGCAGCCTTCTCTTCTCTAGGATGAAAAGTCCCAACTCCCTCAGCCTGTCCTTATAGCAGAGCTGCTGCAGCCCTCTGATCATCTTTGTGGCCCTCCTCTGGACTCTCTCCAGCAGTTCCATGTCCTTCTTCTGCTGGGGGCTGCAGAACTGCACACAGTACTCCAGGTGGGGTGTGAGGAGAGCAGAGCCAAGGGGCAGAATCCCCTCCCTTGCCCTGCTGCCCACAGCTGCTCTTGCTGCAGCCCAGCACACAGTTGCTGTCTGGGCTGTGTGTGCACACTGTTGGCTCATGTTGAGCTTTTCACCCACCCAGACCCCCAGGTCCTTTTCCTCAGGGCTGCTCTCCAGCCACTCACCATCCAGCCTGGAGTTGTGCTTGGGATTGCACCAACCCAGGTGCAGGACCTTCCACCTGGCCTTGTTGAATGCCCTGAGGTTGGCCTGGGCACAGCTCTGCAGCCTGTGCAGGTCCCTGTGGATGGATCCCTGCCCTCTAGCAAGTCGACTGTGCCACACAGCTTGGTGCCATCTGCAGACTTGCTGAGCGTGCTGAATTCTGTTCTTGGCAAAGTTGATAACCAATGAGTTATTCTCCCCTTTGAATGCTCTGTAAAAAACCAAAACAACAACAAAAAAAAAAAAGCCCCATGCTGAAGAGCTGTGGGGCAGCTTTTGATATGGATGAGAAGGAAGACTCTGTGTAATCTTTCCTTTGAAAAGATGCCAGCAGGCCTTGAAGGGACTGGAGTCTTGTAGCTGCCAAGGCTTTCCACCTCTCTGTGATTCTCCAATCCAACAAGCATTCAGCTCAATAAGCTTTGATCTCTTTGCTTCTTCAGTGCACCTCTTAGCACAAACACTTAAATGGCAGAGAATTTTGATGTATACATGTTGTGGAAAATCCATGGGCCCTTCCCTCTGCTGGGGGGGAGGAAGCAGAGTGCTGTCAATGGCTCCATGTCCAAGTGCAGACCAGTGACAAGTGGAGTCCCTCAGGGATCAGTCCTGGGAAAAGTCTTGTTCAACTTGAGCAACATGGACAGAGGCATTGAGTGCAGCCTCAGCAAGTTTGCTGAGCACCCCAAGCTGTGTGGTGCAGCAGCCAGGCTGGAGGGCAGGGATGGCATCCAGAGGGAGCTGCACAGGCTGCAGAGGTGGGCACAAGCCAAGCTCAGGAGCTTCAATAAGGCCAAGTGCAAGGTCCTGCAGCTGGGTTGAGGCAATCTGGGGCACAAATCCAGGCTGGGCAGTGCCTGGCTGAAGAGCAGCCCTGAGGAGAGACTTGGGGGTGCTGGTGGAGGAGAAGCTCAAGATGAGGCAGCAGTGTGCACTTGTAGCCCAGAAAGCCAAGCAGAGGCTGGACTGCAGCAGGAGCAGTGTGGGCAGCAGGGCCAGGGAGGGGATTCTGCCCCTCTACTCCACCCTGGTGAGACCCCACCTGAAGTACTGGAGTTCTGGAGCCCCTGGGACAAGAGGGATGTGGACATGCTGGAGGTGTGCAGAGAAGGGCCATGAGGATGCTCAGAGGGCTGCAGCATCTCTGCTATGAGGACAGACTGAAAGAGCTTAGGCTGTGCAATTTGGAGAAGAGGAGGCTCCCAGGTGACCTTCTTGTGGCCTTCCAGGATCTGAAGGGGGCTACAGAAAAGCTGGGGAGGGACTTTTTAGGCTATAGGGTAGTGACAGGACTAGGGGGAATGGAGCAAAGCTGGAGGTGGGGAGATTCAGAGTGGATGTGTGGAGGAAGTTGTTTAGCATGAGATTGGTGAGAGGCTGGAATGGGTTGCCCAGGGGTGTGGTTGGGGCCAGATCCCTGGAGGTGTTTTTGGCCAGGCTGGCAGAGGCTGTGGGCAGCCTGCTCTAGGGTAGGGTGTCCCTGGGCATGGCAGGGGAGTTGAAACAGGCTGATCCTTGTGGTCCCTCCCAACACTGACTGATTCTATGATTCTAAGGTTGAGAGACCTTCTGCTCTTTAGCCTGGAAAAGAGCAGACTGGCTGGGGGTTTTATCACTGCTGGGGATTTTATCACTGCTTGTAAATATCCAAAGGGTGGAAGTCATGAGAATGGGACTGGGCTCTTTTCAATGGTGACCTGTGATAGATTTAGAGAGAATGGTTTGGGTTGGAAGGGATCTCAAAGATCAACTAGTTCCAACCTCTATGGCATGGGCAGGGACACCTTCCACTAGGTCAGGTTGCTCAAGGCCTCATCCAACCTGGCCTTGAACATAGATTAAGGAGCTTCAGCTTAAACTGTGAGCAACAAGTGCAAACTTGAACACACCAGGTTTCTGTTCAACTTAATGTAAAATCACTTTGAGGGTGGTGGAGCACTGGACCAGGATGCCCAGAGAGGTTGTGAAGTGTTCTTCTCTGGAGATTTTCAACACCCACCTGGATTGTTCCTGTGCAGCCCAATCTAGGTGAACCTGGTCTAGCAGCAGTGTTGGATTAGTTCCCTCCATCACCAGGGGTCCCTTCCAATCCCTACCATTCTGTGGTTCTGTGATAGGCTTGATGGACCATTTCCCACATGTCTGTCTACAGCTGTGTGTTTCCCTAAGACACTGAGGATGTGATTGAAAGTGATGGGACACAGCTGAGCCCTTTATCAAAGCAGTCAAATGAGGAGTGTGAGAAGCTTTTTCCAAGACTTGACAAGTTAGTTGTGTGTGTTGGAGGGGTTTTTTTTATGTGATAGCAGGTTCAGCGTTGCTGTAATTGCCTGTATGTATGCTGCCAGGGCCAGGGAACTAAGATGCTCCTCAGGTTATTATGGTGTTGCTCTACCTTCCTCCCCTGGCATATATTTTTCACTTCTCAGTGCTCTTCCTTCCATCTGAACCTGATGTTGCAAGGCAGCACATCTAAGAAATGTAAATGCAGAAAGGGATTGGATCAGTTAGATTTTTGGGTAGGCTACACAAGAGGAGATAAAGTTGGCAGATGATATCCAAGCACGGAGCAGTTTGTCACTAGGATGTGCCTAAACAAAGGCTCAGTACTAATGAAGCAGCACCAGAGAGTGGGATAAACAGAGATGAGGAAGAAGAGAAAGTTCATTGTGTGGTGACATAGGGTTGATTGGCTGTTTCCACTGCCCCATTGCAGGGCTGCATGGGATCCTTTTGAAAGGCTTGGAAATACATTTATTCCAGATAATGAAGTTTTTTTTCCTTAATTCATAAAGTCTCTACATCATGCTTAATAGCTCTGGACATGACTGAGAGTAGAAGGCTGCTTTTGCAGAATACTATGAGGACAGGCTATGAGAGTTGGGGCTCTGCAGCCTGGAGAAGAGAAGGCTTTGAGGAGACCTTAGAGTAGCCTTCCAGTATCTGAAAGGAGTCTACAAGAAGGCTGGGGAGGGACTATTGACAAAGTGTTGCAATGACAGACCAAGGAGTAATGGGGTTTAACTGGCGGAGGGGGGATTGAAACTGGATGTTAGGAGGAAGTTCTTCACAGTGAGGGTGGTGAGGCACTGGAACAGGTTGCCCAGGGAGGTTGTGGCTGCTCCCTCCCTGGAAGTGTTCAAGGCCAAGTTGGATGAGGCCTTGAGTGACCTGATCTAGTGGGAGGTGTCCCTGCCTATGGCACAAGAGGGTTGGAACTGGATGATCTTTGAGGTCCCTTCCAACCCAAACTATTCTATGATTATTATTTTCTTTCTGTCTCACTTAAACTCCTGTGGTGCTTTAAGCAGTTACCTGTCCCTCACCTTTCGATATAAACCCCAGCTAGGACTTAGAAACACTGGAAGTTGATAAATGAAGCTTTATATTTACAGCTTTGCACAATATCCAAGCAGATATTTACAATGTATAACAGATATTTACAGATACATACAGTGAAAAGGTAATATAGAAATACCACAGCCCTCCTAGAGATCAAAATCCCCAAGAGGGGTAACCAACCACCCCTACCACCTTTCCCTCCTTCCCCAATCTTCTCTCACCACCTGTTGATGCTGCAGATAAGCAGAGGTAGATCAGCCAGGGGGGTTAGCAGTAGGAAAGAAGTTGTTAGAATTACTGAGAATTAGCTACCAAGGCAGAGAGACAAAGAAACCATGCAAGAGAAGCAGCTGCAGCCAGAGAGGTCTGAAACCATCTGTCTATATATGCTTGGGTTACACTTTTTAAAAACATTTTTTTTTTTTCCTTTCTCAGTGCAGCTCTGGGTGCAGTGCCATCCTGTGTTTTCCTCTCTCAGCCAATAGTCTAATTTCTCCCTCAAATTCTCCAATTAGTTGAAACCAGCACAATTCCACAGCTTTCCATGACTGGTATTTTTGCAGAGCTGCAGGGCAAAGCCCCATCTGGGTGTGCAGCAGCACATGGAGCCTGTTTCTTGAGAATGGTTTGGCATTTAGGCTTTGCCCATTGGCACCAATATGCACCACCTCGGGCTCCACCAGGCTTTGTTACATCACACGACTTGATGGGATCTGACATGACCTGACATAGCACAATGTATGTGTCTCCTTACATCACAGGTTAACAGAAATGGAGCTTAATAAGGGCTAAGAATGTACCCAACACAGGAACTTTATTGCTGCCTCTGATGAGAGGTGAAGGCAGCAGGCTTTGTGTTTCTGGCATGTGGTTAATTGTGAGTTGTTCCCACCTTGCTGTTTGTAGCCTTGTGTAACTACAGATCTGCTTCTTGGTCAAAGACCAGGATTTATCATTCCCTTCTGTAAGTGTGTTGAAAATGCAATAATGTCATAGTTCAGGCATTTTGCTACCCTAAGTGATTCAGTTTATCATTCTGGCCCATAATGCTCTGATTTTCTTCTTCCCTGATCCCTTAATTTGTTGTACTGGGCGGGGGGGGGAGGAAGTGTTGCATTTGCCATGGCTTTCAACTTCTGTTTTCCAAGGTTTCCTTTGCAGTTCCCATGCTGTCTGCTCTGCCATCTTCTTATAATCTATCCACTGTTCAATATCTAATTAAAAAAGCTACTTGGGTATGGTTGAGTGCCCTTTTCTGAAACTCCCTCAGTAGCTCCATTCTGATTTCTGTAGTTTTAGTGAATGCTTGCACAAATATCATCTTGAAAAGTGAAGGTCTTCAAGCTATGCTGGCATTGGTTTTGTGAAAGAAAATACAACCAAGATGTGATTTCATAAAGGTGATTTCATGGGGAAAAGGAAGTCCCTCACCTCTGTAAATGAGGCAGGAACAAACTGCAGAATGTTCAGTGTTGGAAGGGACCTCCAGAGCTCATCAAATCCAACTCTTGTGCCAAAGCAGGATCACCCAGGTCAGTCCACACAGGAATGCATCCAGGCAGGTTTGGAAGTCTTCAGAGGAGAGTCCACAACATCTCTGGGCGGTCTGCTCCAGCAACCTCACCACAGAGAAATTTCTCCTCCTGTTGAGGTGGAACCTCCTGTGTTCAAGTTTGTACCTGATCTTCCTTGTCCTCTCACTGGGCACCACTGAAATGATCCTGGCACCTTCACCTGACACCCACTCCCTCAGATATTTATAGACATCGGTCAGATCTCTTCTCAGCCTTCTCTTCTCCAGCCCCAATTCTCTCAGTCTTTCTTCATAGCAGAGATGACAGTCCCCCAGTCATCCTCATAGCTCTCCTTTGAACTCTTTCCAGCAGATTCCTGTCTCTTGAATTAGGGAGCCCAAAGATGGATACAATATTCCAGGTGTGGTCTTGGCAGGGCCAAGCAGAGGGAGAGAAGAACCTGCCGAGACCTGCTGGACACACTTTTCTTGGTGCACCCCAGGATGGTATTTATCCTCATGGCCAAAATGTCAATGGAGTAGATTTTGCCCTTGGAGGCAGAGCTGGGTTTGATGCTGAAGGTGTCTTCATCTCCTTCATAGAATCAGTCAGGGTTGGAAGGGACCACAAGAATAATCCAGTTCCAACCTCCCTGCCATGCCCAGGGACACCCTACCCTAGATCAGGCTGCCCACAGCCTCTGCCAGCCTGGCCAAAAACACCTCCAGGGATGTGGCCCCAACCACCTTCCTGGGCAACCCATTCCAGAGCCTCACCACTCTCATGGTGAAGAACTTCCTCCTCACATCCAGTCTGAATCTCCCCACCTTCAGCTTTGTTCCATTCCCCCTAGTCCTGTCACTCCCTGAGAGCCTAAAAAGTCCCTCCCCAGCTTTTCTGTAGCTCCCTTCAGATCCTGGAAGGCCACAAGAAGGTGATCTCAGAGCCTCCTCTTCTCCAGCTAGACTTGTCTGCTGGTGTGACACATTTTCACTACTACACCAGAGACTGAGGTAAATGTAGATATTTAAAAGGAACAGGAAATATTCCAGAGGTCCTCAAGACCATTTATGGAGACAGCAAGTGAGAGTTGCAACACCCCTCTGAATGCCACACTGAACGAATGGATCAAAATGACTGCATTGCAACTGGTCCTGCAGGCTGCATCACCTGCTGCAGTTAACCTCAGATGCTTCAGGGAAGGTGCAGGATGGCAGTAATCAAATGGAAGATAACAGTCCTGGTGGGATCAAGCCCTGAAGATTTATCCACATTCCAGATCTTGGTATTGACTGGATCTTGATAGTTATATAGAAACCTAATCTGTTTAAATCCTGTATAAATCTCTTCATTAGAAGAACAAATATATGAGAGCAAGCACATCTCAAGAAATGCTAATCAAAGGCTCAAACCCTTCATTGCCAGCTGGTATTTGGGGGAAAAGGTAGCCATAAGAAGTTGGGTGATGAGGGTAGGTGTGGCAGTGAGTGGAACAAAGGCATCTGCATGGGAATGGCTGAATCAAAGCTAGCTGCATCTGGTGAATGGAGTCTGTGGCTGTCTGAACTGCTCAGGAAACATCTTCTTCGTCTGAGTATGCAAACCAAAAATATTGCCATTTTCAGGGTTATGAATTTTAAATGAACCCTAAAATTAACACGTGTATGACAGCCGGGGGGGGATAAATACACCACGTTTTAAAGAATCAAAGGAGGGAAATGTGCAGCTGATCTTATTGACTGCTTCATAAAGAAACTGAGAAGCTCACTTTGCATACGTTCACTTTTTGACATCTTTCAATGGTAATTTCATCTCTCAAATGTCTTTTCGTGCTGCATCTTCATCTCTCTTCAAAAATCCCTTTCAAGCTTCTGAGGATATGTGATTTTTTTTCTTTTTTTCCTCTCCCTGTAGTATCAAGGATAATGTTTTGGAGTATTATCAGTTAAACATACAGAAGTCAGGCTTCCCTTTATGAGGGGTGTGTGTGTAACATTCCAAGTCAACTACCACAAGATGATTTTAATCTGTCAGTCTGGCACTTTGAAATTCTGTAGTTCTACCCACATGATTCCTTTAGTCCTCTCGTGCTTGCATGTTCCTTATCTCATAACCATGGCACAGCATAATGCAGATTTCTGAACAATTCTTCTTTACTAAAAGAATAACAGTTTCTTACCACTGGCTGTTTAAGGTTGCTTCTTCTGAAATTCGTTTTAAAGGGCACTTCTGATTGGACTGTTCGCACCCAAAACAAATTGTGAAGCTTCTAGCAATGGCCCAATCCTCCAGAAGGTTTGCTATCCAGAATGGCAGCTAGCAGATGATAAGAGGGCTGGAGCACCTCTGCTCTGAGGACAGGCTGAAGGAGTTGGGACTTTTCAGCCTGTAGAAAAGAAGGCTTCCAGGAGACCTTAGAGTAGCCTTCCAGAATCTGAAGGGAGCCTACAGGAAGGCTGGGGAGGAACTAGTTCACAAGGTGCTGTAATAACAAGTCAAGGAGTAATGGGTTTAAACTGGCAGAGGGGAGATTGAAACTGGATGTGAGGAGGAAGTTCTTTCCAGTGAGGGTGGTGAGACACTGGCACAGGTTGTCCAGGGAGGTTGTGGCTGCTCCCTCCCTGGATGTGTTCAAGGCCAGGCTGGATGAGGTCTTGAGCGACCTGTTCTAGTGGGAGGTGTCCCTGCCTATGGTACAGGGGGGTTGGAACTGGATGAGCTTTAAGGTCCCTTCCAACCTAAACCATTCTATGATTCTATGAAATCTGACATATGTAATTTGAGCAAGAGAAATCCTGTTGCATAGCCACTGTAGGCTTCAGCAGCCAAAAGTTTCCCCAGAGCTGATAGAATCATAGAATCATAGAATGGTCTAGGTTGGAAGAATTTTTGTCTAGGCAGGAGGGTATCCCTCATGCCTGCAGTGACTGGAGCGAATTTAAGCATTATCTGATTCTGAATTAAAACGAATGGCTCGAGTCAGAATTATTGATGCACTGTTCTTTCTCGTTTGAATAAACATCATGTTGCTGCCTGTCTAAAATAGATCTCAATTGTAGAAACTCAGCAGCCAATTAATCTTAATTACCTCTGCCCCCATACCTGGAAGTTGGGATGGAGTTAGCGTAAAAGGCTGCAAGAAAACCTTTGTTGGTGATTGTCTAAGGGGCAGTGGCTTCAGTGGAGGCACACAGCTACCCTGTGGACCATACAGGGTCAGGAGCACACAGCTTGTGGAGGTTTTAATGCTGCTTTTCCCCCAGAGGTAGTTAAAATACAGCCTTGCTTTTTTCCCAGCGTGGATGAAGCAGGCTGTTTGTATCATGGAATAGTCTGGGTTGGAAGGTGCCTCTTAAAGGTCTAGTTCAAGACTCCCTACAGTCAGCAGGGGCATCCTCAACTAGATCATGTTGCCCAGAGTCCTCTCAAGCCTCATCCTGAGTATCTCCAGGGATGGGGCCACAATTACCTCCCTGGGCAACCTGTTCCAGTGTTCCACTAACCTCATGGTACAGAACTTGTTCCTAACATCCAATCTACATCTGCTCTTCTCTAGTTTGAAGCCATTGCACCTGGTCCTGTCAATTCAGGCCTTTGCACACAGTCTCCATCCTTCTTGTGGGTCACCTTCAGCTACTGGAAGGACACTATTAGGTCACCCCACTCTTCTCTTCTCCAGGCTGAACACCCCAGCTCCCTCAGCTTGTTTTCCTAGCAGAGATATCTTCTGATCTTGTCTGGCTTAATGAAGATGTGTGTGAGAGGGAGGAAAAATTGCATTTTTAGAATAACACTTAAGAATATTAGAGCATTTCATAAAGAGTAATGTGCTAACTTAACGTGAACCTTACACTGACTGTCAGCACCCAAGAAGAAATTGGTCCCCTGTCAAAACCGAGTGTCTCACTCTACTCTGACTTGACCCATTCCAAGTTTTATTGCTATCCATTTGCCCCTCTCAAAATTGTTTTCTCTGTTGCCATCATGCCAGTATCTCTGGTGTGAGCTTGACTGTCTTAACTTCCTTGTCATGGTTTATGGCTTCTTAAGGGCACTCGTACCCATCCAGTCAGTGCAAAACCCATCTGTAAAACAGAAATGACATGATGAAAGGCAAGAAAAAGATGAATTTGCTCCCATCAATTGCAAGAAGTCACATTCACAGAATCAGAAGTCTGTTGCTTTCAGACTCAATTTTAACCCTTTCCTCCTGCCTGCTCTGTCTGGGTCTATAATGTGGTACAGTGATGTACATTATTAATAGTCAGAATAAGCCAGGTAATAGCCTTGCACAGTAACTTGGTTTTAAGTGGTATGAGGAAGTGTAGGACAGGGCTTGATGGAGTCAGGATGTAGAGAGTGACATAACAGATTCCAGTCAAATTAAACTGTTACATTGAATTTTTTTTTTTTCATTTTTAATTTTCTGCTTTATGAAACAACAAAATCCAGACAGATAAAACCACGATAACAAAACCATGACATTCTGGTTAAGTGCAAGGTCCTGCAGCTGGGTCGAGGCAATCCCAAACACACATCCAGGCTGGGCAAGGAGTGGCTGGAGAGCAGCCCTTAGGAGAGGGACTTGAGGGTGCTGGTGGAGGAGCAGCTGAAGATGAGGCAGCAGTGTGCACTTGCAGCCCAGAAAGCCAAGCAGAGGCTGGGCTGCAGCAGGAGCAGTGTGGGCAGCAGGGCCAGGGAGGTGATTCTCCCACTCTACTCTGCCCTGGTAAGACCCCACCTGGAGTAGTGCATCCAATTCTGGAGCCCCTATTACAAGAGGGATGTGGACATGCTGGAGGTGTGCAGAGAAGGGCCATGAGGATGCTCAGAGGGCTGCAGCACCTCTGCTGTAAGGACAGACTGAAAGAGCTGGGGCTGTTCAGATTGGAGAAGAGGAGGCTCCCAGGGAACCCTCTTGTGGCATTCCAGGATCAGAAGGGGGCCTACAGAAAAGCTGGGGAGGGACTTTTTAGGCTATGAGGGAGTGACAGGACTAGGGGGAATGGAACAAAGCTGGAGGTGGGGAGATTCAGATTGGATGTGAGGAGGAAGTTGTTCAGCATGAGAGTGGTGAGAGGCTGGAATTGGTTGCCCAAGGGGGTGTTTGGAGCCACATCCCTGGAGATGTTTGCAGCCAGGCTGGCAGAGGCTGTGGGCAGCCTGATCTAGGGTAGGGTGTCCCTGGGCATGGCAGGGAGGTTGGAACTGGCTGATCCTTGTGGTCCCTTCCAACCCTGATCGATTCTATGATTATTTGGTTTTACAGGCTAAGGAGACTAGACAAGCTTGCTTTAGAAGAGGGGTTGGATGAGATGATCCCCAGAGCTCACTTCTAGTCCCTGCCATTCCATGAAATAGGTTGGTGATTCTCTGTGTATCTGCTCAGTCTATTTCCCCATGAATTTTAGAATCACAGAATCACAGAATGGTTTAGGTTGGAAGAGACCTCAAAGATCATCCAGTTCCTACCCTCCTGTGCCATAGGCAGGGACACCTCCCACTAGATCAGGTCGCTCAAGACCTCATCCAGCATGGCCTTGAACACATCCAGGGAGGGAGCAGCCACAACCTCCCTGGGCAACCTGTTCCAGTGCCTCACCACCCTCACTGTAAAGAACTTCCTCCTAACATCCCATTCAAATCTCCCCTCTGCCAGTTTGAACCCATTCCCCCTCATCCTGTCATTACAAGACCTTGTGAACAGTCCCTCCCCAGCCTTCCTGTAGGTCCCCTTCAGATACTGGAAGGTTGCTATAAGGTCTCCTCGAAGCCTTCTCTTCTCCAGGCTGAGAAGTCCTAACTCCCTCAGCCTATCCTCATAGCAGAGGTGCTCCAGCCCTCTCATCACTTGGGAGTGCTACAAGCACAAATGCAGACAGACCTGCTCAATGCACTGCATGGGGTTGATAAATAGAGCTTGGAGTTTCTCCACACCCACCTGTTTCCTCGGGCGAATTCGAAGTTGCATCATGCTCACTGTGGGGCCATCTTCTGGTCAGTTTTGCTGCTCTGAACAAGCAGACTGTTGATAATTGCATGAAAGGGAAAGTGTGCACCAGAAACGTGGTGAGTATCTACCATAGATGCTAATGAAATGATATGGTGAATGTGTGCCTCGCTGATTTGAACATGTTGAAGGTTTCATAACGGTGTTATAAATAAATGAACATATGCTCTCTTCTCCCTTGCTACCACTCCATCTTGTTATCCTGTTAAGCACCTTCATTTTCTTTGATTCTTCTGCAAGGGGTTAAAAAAAAAAATAATAAAAAAATTCAAAAATCCAGCCAGAATCTGAAGCTTTCTGGCAACAAATATTTGTCTGGTCTAATCAGAGATTCTCAGAATGGGAAGGGTTGGAAGGGAGCTCAGGAGGTCACCTAGCAAAACTCCCCTGCTAAACCACAATCACCTAGAGCAGGTTGCACAGGGATGTGTCCAGGCAGGTTTTGTAACTCTCCAGAGGAGGAGACTCCACAACCTCTCTGGGCAGCCTGCTTCAGGGCTCTGGCACCCTCAGAGAATTTTTCTATCATGTTCAAATGGAACCTCCTGTATTTTAGCTTGGGCTACACCTTGTCCTTTCCCTGGGCACCACTGTAAATAGTCTGCACACATCTCAACTCTTGCCTTTCAGGTATTGATCAGCACTGAGAAGATCCCCTCTCACCTTGTTCTTCTCCAGGCTAAACAATCCAAAAGCATAGAATAGTTAAGGTTGGAAGGGACCTCAAAATTATCTAGTTCCAACCCCCTACCATAGATCTGTTGGCATAAGTCCAGAAGAGGCCACGGAAGATACTCAAAGGGCTGCAACAGCTCTGCTATGAGGACAGGCTGAGAGAGTTGGGGCTCTGCAGTCTGGAGAAGAGAAGGCTTCCAGGAGACCTTGGAGTATCTGAAAGGGGCATACAGGAAGGCTGGGGAGGGACTGTTCACAAGGTCTTGTAATGACAGGAGGAGGAGGAATGAGTTTAAACTGGCAGAGGAGAGGCTCAAACTGGATGTGAGGAGGAAGTTCTTTACAGTGAGGGTGGTAAAGCACTGGCACAGGTTGCCCAGGGAGGTTGTGGCTGCTCCCTCCCTGGAGGTGTTGAAGGCTGGGCTCTATGAGGTCTTGAGCGACCTGTTCTAGTGGGAGGTGTCTCTACCCATGGCAGGGAGTTGGATCTTTGAGGTCCCTTCCAACCTAAACCATTCTATGATTCTATCTCTCAGCTTCTCTTCATAACAGAGATGTTTCTATCCCACTCATCTCCATATATCTTTTTTTCCTCTAATTACTTTGACCCATTGCAAAAGCATACAAAGGAAACTGCACTAAATCAAGCATGCAAAAGTTTCCACAAGACCCTGTGGTCAAATCACTCATTTCCTTCCTGTCACACATACCCTTCTGAACCTGATTATTCTTTAGTTTGGTTTTCATGAATGGAGAGAGCTAGGGGGAAAAAAAAAAAAAAAAAAAAAATTTGCATTAATTTTAACTATGATACAGTGCAAAGAAAAATGTTCTCTTGTCTTAAAAGCTACTTGCAATCTTTTAGGAGGTCACAGATGTGTCAGGCACAATCTATTACCCCTTTGTTCTCGCCTATTTAAGTGCCAAAGCTGTTTTCAGTTTTGTCACGTGTCCTATGCTCTGATTTCTACCCCACGACAATTTTCTGTTTGCCAAAGCATCGGTGAGTGATCTTGCAGAGCTCAGAAACCAGGCTGCAGATGCAACTATTCATACTTGTTGAAGGCACATTTCAGTTCCAAGCATCTGCAATGGTTCTAACCTTTTCTTTCTTCCTCTGTGTTGTCATCTGTGGAGTTTCAGCAGCATAACCAATTCTTCTGCTTGACAAGTGCCTACAGCTGATGATGTTTATTAGCAGCATTCCCTGGGGCTTGTACTGGAGCCAAAGTATAAAAAAAACCTTGATTCATAGAATCAGTCAGGGTTGGAAGGGACCACAAGCTGCCAAGGCTTGCTAAACCTTATTTCTGTTTGTCTTCAGTAGGAGAGTGGTGGGACTTTGGAATAGGCTGCCCAGGGAGGCTGTGAGTTTCTCCTCCCTGGGGGTCATAGAATCAGTCAGGGTTGGAAGGGACCACAAGGATCAGCCAGTTCCAACTCCCTGCCATGCCCAGGGACACCCTATCCTAGATCAGGCTGCCCACAGCCTTTGCCAGCCTAGCTGCAAACATCTTCAGGGAAGTGGCCCCAGCCACCCCCCTGGGCAACCTGTTCATGCTGAACAACTTCCTCCTCACATCCAATCTGAATCTCCCCACCTCCAGCTTTGCTCCATTCCCCCTAGTCCTGTCACTCCCTGACAGCCTAAAAAGTCTCTCCTCAGGTTTTCTGTAGGCCCCTTCAGATCCTGGAAGGCCACAAGAAGGTCACCTGGGAGCCTCCTCTTCTCCAAACTGCACAGCCCCAACTCTTTCAGTCTGTCATTCCTGCCCGCTCTGTGCTTTGGGTTCATCTATAATTGCTGATGAACTAAAAGAAGTTTACAGATGAGAGTAATTATATAGGCAGTGATTTTAAAGTGATGATGATTGTTTTTACAAGTGTTAGTTCAGTTATGGTGTGATGGGTGATCTGCTACTTCCTGGGCGTGAGAAAGTGCTGATAAAGCACAAATGGCAAACTCCTATCAGTCTTTTTGTTAAGAAAGCATCAAAAGAAGGTTGACCTGGAGTGTTCAGCCTGCTGCTTGCTAGCAGTGCCATGCCACCATTAAAGCCTGCAGGGAAATCCCTTCTGGGTTGGTTTGTGTCTTGGCTGTGGAATGCTTTGAGCACAGCTGCAGACTGATTACAGCTGGACAAGAGTTTTCTGACCATTTTGCCATCTATTTCCTTTTGCATTTTTCTTGAGGACTGCTTTTTCTCCCCCTGCGTATTCTTCATGCCAGAGCTCTGTTTTCTTGTCTTTGTTTCTCTACCCTTTCACATCTTGTTCTGTCTTTGCCTTCTGGCTAAGAAGCTGCAGTCCAGACTGCCACCCAACCTGTCATCTCTAGGAGAGCTCTGCTTGTATTTCAGATGTCTCCCCCAGTATATCTGAGGTCAACTGTCTTGATTCTTCTTTCTTTCCATCACTCACTCTGTGCTCTCTCGTCTGTCGAGATGTCCGCATGTGACTGCCTGCTAGCATCATCTGACCTGTCTGCTGATCCTGTTCCTAAGTGATAGTGAAAGGAGATCCCACAGTGGGAAGATCTAAAGTGTGCTGTGTTACCTGAGGAGAAGGAGCATCCTAGAGGGTGTAACCTCATGGTTGCTCAGGTATCAGCTTATCTGAAGAGTCCACACCTGCAAGTATCAGTGTCACAGATCAAGTTTGTTTGTTCTCTGAAAGCAACTGCTGGCAGGACTTTTCCTTGCTGTTGCAGGAAGAACAGGAGCCAAGATGACTGCTCTACGACTACAGGTGAGGGAGCAGAGACTTTCAAGGCCTGTCTGGATGTGTTCCTCTGTGATCTGAGCTAGATCGTTTGGTCCTGCTCTGGCAGAGGGGGTTGGACTTGATGACCTCTTTGGGTCCCTTCCAACCCTTGACATCCTGTGAGCCTGTGAACTCTCTTGCTCAGCATTAGATTTTATTTACTGAAAGGGAAATCTTTGCTATGTCATTAACACCAAGAACTACAAAACCACGCAGAAGGAACTTAAGATTTCAGCATGAAAATTCATGTTCCCTTTGTCCTCAGGTTCACACCTCCTTACAAAAGGTGAAATTTGGACTTGATGACCTCTTTGGGTCCCTTCCAACCCTTGACATCCTGTGAGCCTCTGAACTTTCTTGCTTAGCATTAGATTTTATTTACTGAAAGGGAAATCTTTGCTATGTCATTAACACCAAGAACTACAAAACCATGCAGAAGGAACTTAAGATTTCAGCATGGAAATTCATATTCCCTTTGTCCTCAGGTTCACACCTCCTTACGAAAGGTGGAATCTCTGTTCCTGTGTCCCACAGAATGGTTCTGCTGCAAAGAGAAGACTCACATTATTTTTTTGAAGCGTATAGCAATAATTTTGCAGGGGGGGAATTAAAAACTGCAGTATCCCAGCTTTCGTTTCCCCACTGTGTTCTGTATTTAGGGTCTAAGAAGCACCAATGATCACATTATCTGTTAGGCTCTATGAGCAGCAGAGCTGTGCTCCAAAATAAAAAGAGAGAAACTGCAGTACTTGATAGTGCATTAGTGGAATAACACTTCAGAGATGCAGATTATAATAATCAAGACCACTGGAAAATGATGGGGCTGCTGGTTGGTTGGGCTTTTTTTTCTGTCTTCAGGCTTTTTTTTTTTTTTTTTTCCCAGTTCATATTGTCACTTTTCTTTGTCTTTTCTCTTTCTTACCTACCTGGAAGTAGCAAAGGTTGAAAAAAACCCAGAAGACAGTCACTGAAGAGTGTTGTCACAGATTGTATTGGGTTGGAAGGGACATGCAAGGGTCACTGGGTCCAATCCCCCCTGCACTCAGCAGGGACACCTCCAACTAGGTGAAGCAGCTCAAAGCCAGACTGATCTTGAATGTCTCCAGGGACAGGACCTCAACCACAGTCCTGAGCAACCTGTTCCAGTGTTCAACTACCCTCATAGTAAAGAACTTCCTCCTGATGTCCAACCTAAATCTCTCCTGCTCCAGTCTCAAGACATTGCCCCTCTTCCTCCTATCACTACAAGCTCTTCTAAACAGTCCCTCTCCAGCTTTCCTATAGGTCCCCTTCAGGTACTGAAATGCAGCTTTAAGATCTCCCCAGATCATTCTCTTCTCCAGGCTGAACAGCCCAAACTCTTTCCACCTGTCTTCATAGCAGAGGTTCTCCA
Organism: Psilopogon haemacephalus; assembly: GCA_013396835.1. Taxonomy (NCBI): domain Eukaryota; kingdom Metazoa; phylum Chordata; class Aves; order Piciformes; family Megalaimidae; genus Psilopogon; species Psilopogon haemacephalus. Next base: position 523,327 of record VWZI01022768.1, read on the forward strand.
GCCCTCTGATCATTTTGGTGGCCTCCTCTGGACCCACTCCATCAGCTCCATGCCTCTCTTTAGTTGGGGGCTCCAGAGCTGGACATAGCACTGCAGGTGAGGTCTCAACAGAGCAGAGGAGCAGAATCCCCTCTCTCCATCTGCTGGCCACATTGCTTTTGTTGCAGCCCAGGCTGTCATTGGCCTTCTGGGCTGCAAGTGCCCTTTGCTGGCTCATGTCCACCTTCTCATCCACCAGTACCTGTAAGTCCTTTGCTGCAGGACTGCTCTCAATCTCATCATCCCCTGGCCTGTTTTGATGTCAAGGATTGCCCTGACACAGCTGCAGGGCCTTGCACGTTTGCCTTACTCTACCTCATGACCATGGTGACATCTCTGCTTTTACACCAGCTTTGGCTGAGTGTTAGGAGGCTTTTCATCTCTTCCAAAGCAGGGAAATCCTGAAGGCCTCTCTTGTCTCAGCCTTCTGACTCTGACACAGTGCCCACCACCGCAGCACCTGACCCTTCCAGCAATGCATCAGGAGATGTCGTTGACACCTGTTACATTTGCTTCTCCCTCTCTGCTTTTCTCTGCTTGCCAGGGCTTTATTAGATTTCTTTATGGTAGACATATGGCCAATTCATGAAGGCAGATAGAAATACAGCTTCCTCTTGGAAGTCTGCAGAAAGTGGCAAAGCCTGTGATAGAACAGAAAGTGTTGATGCTGCAGGGTTCTACTTCACAGCCTTGTAAAGCCCCTCAAGGAAGTCTGTCTCCTGCACAGATGAGATTTCCCCTCTCCAAAGACAGTTCCTCTGTGCTTGAGGAGTGCCACTGCTTGTGATTCGTCTCTCCAGTTTCACATGCTACCACTGCTGCTCCCTATCTTTCTGCACGAGCCTCTATTTGCATCCGTGCCCCAATGAATCTCAAATCTTCTTATTGTCCCTTCCAAGTGCTGAGACGGTGGAGGATGAGTGCTGCAGGGCAGAATTTCCTCTGCATATGTAAAAGAGGTGAGCACTCTCCAGCCAGGCTGAAAACTTACTGCCAATAAATCTTCAGCAGGGAAAGTGCTTACCTGTTCCTGGTGACAGGGAGCACTTGGACCCATGATGGGTTAGTTCTTGTCATTCCCAGTGCCAGGGAGCACTTGGACCCATGGTGGGTTAGTTCTTGTCATTCCCAGTGCCAGGGAGCACTTGGACCCATGATGGGTTAGTTCTTGTCATTCCCAGTGCCAGGGAGCACTTGGACCCATGATGGGTTAGTTCTTGTCATTCCCAGTGCCAGGGGACACTTGGGCCCATGATGGGTTAGTCCTTGTTGGTCCTAGTGCCAGGGCACACTTGGGCCCATGATGGGTTAGTTCTTGTGGGTCCTAGTGCCAGGGCACACTTGGGCCCATGATGGGCTACTTCTTGTTTGCTGTGCCAGGGGACACTTGAGCCCAGGATGGGTTAGTTCTTGTTGTTCCCAGTGCCAGGGCACACTTATGCTGCTTTTTGTATCCGTTAATGTTCCTCTTCCTCAAGACCCTCAAGCTACCTGAAGGGAGATTGTGGAAAGGCTGATGCTGGTCTCTTCTCACAGGTAATTAGTGGTAGAACAAGAGGGAATGGCCTCAAGCTGCAACTGAAGTGAGAAGTATCTGAAGGGGGTCTGCAAAAAAAAGCTGGGGAGGAACTTTTTAGGCTATCAGATAGTAAGAGGACTAGGGGGAATGGAGCAAAGCTGGAGGTGGGGAGATTCAGATTGGACGTGAGAAGGAAGTTGTTGAGCAAGAGAGTGGTGAGAGCCTGGAATGGGTTGCCCAGGGAGGTGGTTGGGGCCACATCCCCGGAGGTGTTTGCAGCCAGGCTGGATGAGGCTTTGGCCAGCCTGATCTAGGTTAGGATGTCCCTGCCTATGGCAGGGGGCTTGGAACTGGCTGATCCTTGTGGTCCCTTCCAACCCTGACTGATTCTATGATTTGTTCTCCAGGCCTTCCCCCAGCTTTGTTGCCCTCCTCTGGATGCTCTCCAGCACCTCCACATCTCCCCTGTATTGTGGTGCCCAAAACTGAACACGGTGCTCAAGATGTGGCCTTACCAAAGCCGAGTCCAAGGGGACAATCACCTCCTTACTCCTGCTGGCCACAGCATTTTTAATCCAAGCCAGGATGCCATTGGCTTTCTTGACCACCTGTGCCGTGTAACAGAAAGCAGAATGTCTGTTTATGAAGATGGTGGCAGAGTTCCCCATGGAGCAATCCCAGTTCACCTTCAAGACTGCAGTGCTTCTGTGCCAGTAGAAAATATGCAGGAGATGAGGGTATCATCTGCTCTGAAAACATGCAGCTACCTTACCATGGCTAATAGCAGTCAGCATCGTAGCAGGGCTGCTGCAGACTTACTGATTAGGATAGTCTGGAGCCTGACGTTGATGCATGGAGATTTATCCACCACTTCCATTAGGATTAATCCCCTGCCTATTGATTCTTGGGTATCCTCCTCCTGCTTCACTATGAAAACCTGATTTAACTATCTCTCAGCTCAGATAAATAGCACTGCTGCCCCAAATAGGATTTGCTTTCCTGCTCACCTTTCCAGGAAGCCATCCTCAGCTCTCTTTTCTGAACAAAAGCTTCTTTCTCCCTACTTTGTATGAAGGAATATAAAATGGGCCACCTCTTCTGTGGCTGTGCCACGGTGTTCAAACAAACCTGGACCTTTTGCACAACCCTGTAATCTACCCAGCCAGGGCTACACTAATGAGGGGGCCAACCCCTGCCTGAGCTCCATGTGTCCCTGTATGAACGAGTTCCACTGCTCGTGGTCCTTGCAGCAGTGGAGCACCTGAAGTAAATGTGATGCTGGCTGTCACTGCAGCCCTTCCAGACCCAGCAAGCCTTGTGACAGTAAGTTCTTAATTGGATTGTTTGCTAACCAGGGGGGAGGCAACCAGAGAAAGCAGCTTCACATGTTGTACCTGGAGAACAGAGTGGGAATATGATGTTTGGAAAGACAAATAGGGAGGCAGAAAAGAAGTCATGTGTAATGGTGAAGGATGATTGCAGGAAGAAAGTGAATATTTTGGTCAGATATTCTCTACAGGGTTTTTGTGCAATGGTGGCTCAGAAGCCCAGCTGGGCTTTGTAGAATCACAGAATGGTTTGGGTTTGAAGGGACCTTCAAGATTATCTACTCCCAAGCCCCTTGCTATGGGCAGGGATAGCTCCTACTAGACCAGTTTGCCCAAGGCATCATCCAGCCTGGCCTTGAACACCTTCAGGGAGGGACATCCATAACTTAGAATCATAGAATCGTTCAGGGTTGGAAGGGACCACAAGGATCATCAAGTTCCAATCTCCAGTATGTCCAGATCTCTCTTGTAATAGAGGCTCCAGAACTGGATGAAGTACTCCAGGTGGGGTCTCAACAGGGTGGAATAGAGGGAGAGAATAACCTCCCTGGCCCTGCTGTCCACACTTCTCCTGCTGCAGCCCAGCCTCTGCTTGGCTTTCTGGGCTGCAAGTGCACACTGCTGCCTCATCTTCAGCTTCTCCTCCACCAGCACCCCCAAGTCCCTCTCTTCAGGGCTGATCTCTTGCCAGTCCCTGCCCAGCCTGGATTGGTGCTTGGCTGCACCAGCTGCAGGACCTTGCCGTTAGCCTTGTTGAACCTCCTGAAGTTGGCTTGTGCCCACCTCTGCAGCCTGTGCAGCTCCCTCTGGATGCCATCCCTGCCCTCCAGCCTGGCTGCTGCACCACACAGCTTGGGGTGCTCAGCAAACTTGCTGAGGCTGCACTCAATGCCTCTGTCCATGGCACCCACAAAGATGTTGAACAAGACTGGTCCCAGGACTGATCCCTGAGGAACTCCACTTGTCACTGGTCTCCACTTGGACATGGATCCATTGACAGCCACTCTTTGGGTGAGTCCATCAAGCCTGTTCTGTATCCATCTGGTGCTCCACCCATCAAACCCATGTGGCACCAGCTTGGAGACCAGGAGGCGGTGCAGGACTTAAATGCTGTCTAATTAATGTCCACTTTTGGGGATGTTCTGCTTAAGATATTATTTTGTTATTTAAATGAAATTAATTTGTTGTTGTTGAGAGGAAGCTGGTGGGAAAAACAAACAAACCCAAACAACAAACCCTCCTTACAATGAGACTGAAGAAAACAGGGCTGAACATAACAATTTATTTCTGCATAGCTGGGAGGGATTAATGTATTTGCCTTAAGCTCTGGCATTAGTATGCCCAGCTACTGAAAAACAAAAATCATAGGGTTTGAGGTAATTTGTTTGGTGCTTGCTTTTTCTTTTCCCCCCCTTCTTTTGAGCAGTTTGTCTAGCTGAGGGCTATATGATTGCTAGTAAGAATTTTTAAAGCTATGAATTTCTACCTAATTTCTTTTTACCCCTGTAGGCTTTTACTTTCTCACAGGGAATAAGGAGAGCTCTTAGTGGACATTATTTGGCTGCCACTGTTTGCTGCTGGGTGCAGATCCTGATGCTGGACTTGGGCTGAGTTTATTTAGAATCGTAGAATGGTTTAGGTTGGAAGAGACCTTAAAGATCATCCAGTTCCAACCCCCCTGTGCCATAGGCAGGGACACCTCCCACTAGATCAGGTCACTCAAGACCTCATCCAGCCTGGCCTTGAACACCTCCAGGGAGGGAGCAGCCACAACCTCCCTGGGCAACCGGTGTCAGTGTCTCACCACCCTCACTGTGAAGAACTTCTTCCTAAAATCTTGTTCAAA
>VWZI01022768.1:531204-581989 GCA_013396835.1 Psilopogon haemacephalus
TCCCCCCCCCCCCCCTTTTTTTTTTTTCCCCCTTGGTGTTATTGTAGCTGTTCCACTTCCCTGGTAAATGATTAAGCATGTACTTGTTCTAATTTTCAATGCCTGCAGGTGGTAGTGAGCAAGAGCTGTCTCTAGTCCCGCTCTGTAAACAATACAGGTATTATTCTTCAGGAAAATCACAGTGTAGCTTTCTATAGCACAGAAAGTAGCTCTAGGCAGTCAGCTCTGAATTGTGAAATAACTTTATAATTTAAATGGGAGCTCACCTTAACAAAAAAGAATACTGCAGGCAGGCTGGCTACAAGAACATGAATATGTTCATTTTGGCCAAGAAGATATCTGTGCCTTGTTGTATTATTCTCAGCTGATGAATGCAGGCTGCAGGTGGTTAATACCTGAAAACATTCTCCGTTCAGCAGGTCTTCTTTTGCAGGTCTCCTGCAAACCTCTGGCTCTGGGGTTGCAGTGATGACCCAATCGTAGAATCAGCCAGGTTCAAAGAGACCTCCAAGATCACCCAGTCCAACCTATCACCCAGCCCTAGCCAATCAACCAGACCATGGCACTAAGTGCCTCATCCAATATTTGCCTGAATGCCTCCAGGGATGGGGACTCCCCCACCAGCCTGGGCAGCCCATTCCAATGCCAATCACTCTCTCTGCCAACAACTTCCTCCAAACATCCAGCCTTAACCTCCCCTGACATAACTTGAGACTGTCCCCTCCTTCTGTTGCTGGTTGCCTGGGAGAAGAGCCCAACCCCACCTGGCTACAGCCTCCCTTCAGGTAGTTGTAGACAGCAATGAGCTCTGCCCTGAGCCTCCTCTTCTGCAGGCTGCACACCCCCAGCTCCCTCAGCCTCTCCTTCAGGGCTGTGCTCCAGGCCTCTCCCCAGCTTTGCTGCCCTTCTTTGGACACATTCCACTACCTCAACATTTCTCTTGAATTGAGTAGCTCAGAACTGGACACAGTACTCAAGGTGTGGCCTGACCAGCGCAGAGTACAGGGGCAGAATAACCTCCCTTGTCCTGCTTTGTTGATACGTGGACTTTTCAGGAGGCTGACTAGCAACAGAACAAGGGAGAATGGTTTGAAGCTGAGGGAGAGCAGGGTTAGACTGGATCTTAGGAAGAAGTTGTTCAGTACGAGGATGGTGAGACTCGAATAGGTTGCCCAGGTTGTGGATGCCTCCTCCCTCTAAGTGTTCATGGCCAGATTGAATGAGGCCTTAGGCGACCAATTCTAGTTGAGAGATGTCCCTTCCCATGGCAGAGTAGTTGGAGAAGATGACCTCTGAGGTCCCATCCAACCCAAGCTGTTCTATGTCCAGCTTTGCATCCAGAGAAAAAGGCTTCATGGCAATACTGCTTCCAGGCTGTAGCACTGCACTTTGTGTTGGGAACAAAGGCTGGAAACATACTTTGAATCTGGGACTCTCTCCTACATGCTTGGTGATCTTGCATGGCTGGTTATAATTAAACTGTCTCATAATTTCAGTAATTAAATGTAATGCTGGTAAAAACCAGCTTAATCCAGGAGGTATTTGTTGTCTTCCCAAATTGTTTTGAGAAGTGCTGCTCTGGAGTTGGGACATCAATAAAAGATGGGTATAAAACATATGTTCTGGACTAGGAATGAGGCTAAACAGGGATCATTTGCTGGGCAACAAAGAGATGAGGAGATAAGTGATACCTTGCCTGTAAGCAGCACTTCTGGATTTTTCTATCCGAGGCCCGATAATTGCTTAAATGTAAGATTTGGTTTGATGAGGTGGTTGAAATTACAGTTTTATCTGTAGCACAAGCAGTAACAGTAAGGAAGCACAGCAGCTTTATTCATCAGTTCTGCTCACACTGAGGTGTTTGGTCCAACTTCTCTTTTTATTGGCGCATTTGCTTCTCTACTCAGAACTGATGAGGCCACACCATGAATACTGGGTTCAAGTTTGGGCTTCTTCTTACAAGAAGGACATTGAAGTCCTGGAGGGTGTCCAGAGAAGGGCAGCAAAACTGGTGAATGGTCTGGAGAACAGGGCTGGTGGGCAGCAGCTGAGGAAAGTGAGGTTGGTCAGTCTGTAGAAGAGGAAGCTGAGGGGAGAACTCACTGCTCTCTATAGCTCCCTGAAAGGAGGCTGGGGTGATGTGTGTGTTAGTTTCTTCTCCCTGACATCAAGGATGAGAGAAGACAGCCTCAAGTTGTGACAAGGTAGGTTTAGGTTGGATTTTAGGAAAGTTTATTTCCTGCATGGGTGGTCAGGCCTTGGAACAGGCTGCCCAGGGAGGTGGTGGAGTCACCATCCCTAGTAAAAAAATGTGTGGGCATGGCACTTGGGGACATGGTTTAATGGCCATGGAGGTGGTAGTCAACAGTTGGCCCTCGTGATCTTAGAGGTGTTTTCCAACCAGGACAATTCTGTGATTCTCTGATGGTTCTATGTCTGTAATCAGGGGCAGTAATTGCAATGTCACCAGCACACAGGAATGGATGCCTGAGTGACAAGGACAGGACAGAGATTTGCAGTGCTGCTGCTTTGTGCTCAGTAGAAGAGCCACTCAATGCCTGCTTATCTGACAATTCACGTGGACATTCATTCCTTGAGATTGAGACATTTCTGTGCCATGCCTTCACAACACACATTTCTTTATGAGCACTGAAATGGGTGCCCATTCTATGAAAGAACCAAAGCAGAGGTACTTAAGCCAGTGCTAACTGGGCTTGCTCTAGGGCAAAATGCTGAGCAGTGCTAGAGAAATCCTCCTCTTGTAGAATAATTGAAATATTAATCTGCTTTTTACCTTTCAAGGAACTGTGGGACAGAGAAAATGAAAAGAAGTAAATTTTCAGGATAATTTGGGGACTTGAGTATGTCTCCAGTGAAGAGAGACTGAGAGCCCTGAGAATTTAGTCTGGAGAAGAGAAGGCTGAGAAGGGATCTGCTCAGTGTCAATCACTATCTGAGGGGTGGGTGTCAGGATGAAGGTGCCAGGCTCTTTTGGTGGTGTCCAGTGATAGGACAAGGAACAATGGGTACAAGCTAGCACACAGGAGGTTCCACCTCAACGTCACAAGACACTTTTTTGTGGTGAGGGTGACAGAGCACTGGAGCAGGCTGCCCAGAGAGGTTGTGAAATCTCCAGTGGAGATTTTCAAAACCCACCTGGATATGTTCCTGTGTGACCTGTCCTATGTGACCCTGCTCTGGCAGGGGGTTTGGACTTGATCATCTTTAGAGGTCACTTCAAAGCTCTATCTGGGAATATCCACCCAGATATGTTCCTGTGTGACCTGTCCTATGTGACCCTGCTCTGGCAGGGGGTTTGGACTTGATCATCTTTAGAGGTCACTTCAAAGCTGTGACATTCAGTGATTCTGAGTGAAATGCCTGTGCAAACATTTTGTTTGTAGAACAGGAGCATCCTTGTGTTCCATCTAATAACTTCAGACTCTTCAATCTTTGCTTCTCCTAACGTTCATTAATCCATACAGGAATTACAGAGTCTGACAGTGGGGGCACAGGGATAGTAAATGCAAATTATGAGCAGATCAAAATTGAGTTACCAGTGGCGTATTTTGAGGCAATAAATGTTTATGAGTTGAGCAGCTTTAGGTTTCCATAGGGTGTCAGAAATGGGGCCAAAGCAATCCTTGTCACACAGTTTTCAGGAGACTAACTGAGGTGCAGTAAATTTCCACTTCCAAGGGGATTTTGCTGTGACAGTGAGACAAGAGATCAGCAAATCATTGGAAGTAAGCAGCACAAAAGCTGACAAATTTGCAACCTGTTGCAATTCCAGAGTACCTTGAGAACGCAATTGCCTTCACACATCTCTTTGATACTGCTAAGTGTCTTTAATGACAAAAAGAAAGAGAACATGCTCTGTAAGTAAATATTTTTTGCCTTGGTGCAAAATAACGAAGTGCCTTTTCCACTCAGTGCTACAATTCTACCATTTGTTGAAGTTTATGGTGCTGCAGCACTGAAATAGGCTGCCCAGAGAGATTGTGGAGTCTCCTTCTCTGCAGACTTTAATAACCTGTTTGGATGTGGTTGCCTGTGACCCGCCTAGGTGATCCTGCTTTGTCAGAGGGGTTGGACTCCATGATCTCTGGAGGTCCCTTCCAACCCCTAATATTGTATGATTCTCTGATTTAATTCCTTTCTCAGAATCATAGAATCATAGAATGGTTTAGGTTGGAAGCCACATCAAAGATCATCCAGCCGCAATCCCCCAACCATGGGCAGAGACACCTCCTGCTAGAACAGGTTGCTCAAGGCTTCATCCAACCTGGACTTGAACACTTCCAGGGAGGGAGCAGCCACAACCTCTCTGGGCAACCTGTTCCAGTGTCTCACCACCCTCACTGTAAAGAATTTCTGTCCTCATAAGAGAGATGTTATACTCCCTTAATCATCCTGCAGCCCTCCACTGGACTCTCTCTGCCCTCCCACAGGGCACCACTGAAAAGAGCCTTTCCTCCCCCACCCCTTTCTTGATGCATCCTTCAGACACTTGTAAACATTAATAAGATCCCTCCTCAGCCTTCTCTTCTCTGGGCCTCTCAGCCTGCCATAGAATGGTTTAGGTTGGAAGAGACCTCAAAGCTCAGCCAGTTCCAACACCCCTGTGCCATAGGCAGGGACACCTCCCACTAGAACAGGTCATCCAACTTGGCCTTGAACACCTTGAGGGAGGGAGCAGCCACAACCTCCCTGGGCAACCTGTGCCAGTGTCTCATCACCCTCACTGCAAACAACTTCCTCCTAACATCCACTTTTGATCTCCCCTCTGCCAGTTTAAACCCATTACCTCTTGTCCTGTCATAACAAGACCTTGTGAATGGTCCCTCCCCAGCCTTCCTGTAGCCCCCTTCAGATACTGGAAGGTTGCTCTAAGGTCTCCTGGAAGCCTTCTCTTCTCCAGGCTGCAGAGCCCCAACTCTCTCAGCCTGTCCTCATAGCAGAGCTGCTCCAGCCTTATAGAATCATAGAATGGTTTAGGTTGGAAGAGACCTCAAAGATCATCCAGTTCCAACCCCCTGCCATAGGCAGGGACACCTCCATCTAGAACAGGTCACTCAAGACCTCATCCAGCCTGGCCTTGAACACATCCAGGGAGGGAGCCTTCTGAGCATCTTTGTAACAGTGTTACTGTTACAGAGAGTGGAGGTTTATTCTGATGATAGTTGGTCGGATAAATCTGCCTTGAGTACTAAGAGTGGAAGATGTCACATAAGTTGTTGCTTTATTGAATTGGAAAAGGGAATGGAAATGAGAAGAGGTACATTGTTAGTGGTGCATTGCCTCATCTCACCTGTGAGCACTCATTCTCCAGGAGCACTGCCCCTTCTGTCTTGGCATAGTAGCAGAGAAGGTCTTACCTGTCCTCTTCACTGCTGTAGCATCATTGTTACAGAAATAAGAGCTTAAACTTTGTTTTCCATTTTGAAAGTCATAGTGTACCTAATCACTAATGCAGGTCAGGGATATTTTGTAGTCAAGAAAGTCAGAACATTCTGAAAGGATAAAAATCCTGAGGAATTTGATGTTCATAAATTCCCCTGTTCACCAAGCTGCTTACTTGGGGTGGGATAAGGGAATATGTTTCTGAATGAGTAAATAAGGGGCTTTTTTTTTTTCCCAACTTTTTTTCAGCTAATTCCAAAATGCATAAAAATCTTTAAGATGGGGTAGGGGGGAGAAGAAGCCTGACACTACCAGAAGATTGTGGGTGACATGGCATGAGATCAGCATGGAAATCTTGAAGTGACTCTAGAATGCGAGGTGTACAATTCACCCATCAAGTCTAAAATGGCTTTGTACTAAAATAGAATCACAAGTTCATTTGGGTTGGAAAATAGCTTTAAAATCATCCAGTCCAACCATGCTCTAACTCTACCAAGTCTGGTGCTAAACCATGCCCAGAGCATCAGGCCTCTACATCTTTCAAACACCTCCAGGGATGGGAATCTAACCACCTCCCTGGGGCACTCAAGGACTTTCTTCTAATAATTGACCTAAACATCCCTGGTGCAACCAGAGGCCATTTACTCTCACCCTGTTTTACTAGAGAGAAGAGACCAACCCCCACTTCTAGACAACTTCTCTTTTTTTCTCTCCCACCCCCACCTTCTTTATTTCTCTTTTCTTCACCTTTTTTTTAGTTCCCTTTTCCTCAACCCCTTTTTTATTTCTCTTTTCCTCACCCCCTTGTTTATTTCTCTTTTCCTCACCCCCTTGTTTATTTCTCTTTTCCTCACCCCCTTGTTTATTTCTCTTTTCCTCACCCCCTTGTTTATTTCTCTTTTCCTCACCCCCTTTTTTGCTTCTCTTTTCCTACCCTCCTTTTTTATTTCTCTTTTCCTCACCCCCTTTTTTATTTCTTTTCCTCACCCCCTTGTTTATTTCTCTTTTCTTTGCTCCCTTGTTTATTTCTCTTTTCTTCAACTCCTTTTTAATTTCTCTTTTCTTTGCCCCCTTGTTTATTCCTCTTTGCCCCCTTCTTTATTTCTCTTTTCTTCACCCTGCCTTTTTTATTTCTCTTCACCCCCTTTATTTCTGTTTTCTTCCCTCCTTTTTTTTTTCTCTTACATTAGTGGGTGACAGTTTACTGAGATCTTTCTTTTTTTTCTGAGCAGTTGGGAGACCTAGGAACATTTACAGGAACTGGGAGGGATTGTGAAGGTTCTCAGTGGTGAAGCATCCACAGCTGCTGTACCTTTAGAGCAGTGAGCAGCTTGTTAACTGCTGCCCTGATGTAGCTTGGGCAGGCTGTACAATCTGGCTTTGAGCTGCACTTGGGTAGACTCTATCAGAACTTGCTGCCTTTTTTTCTTAAGGGTCAAAACAAACAGATGAATATGGTAGCACTCCTTAAGCTAACAAGGGGAAATAGTGGTAAACAGACTGTTCTGTGTGCAGAACAGACTGTTCTGTGAAAGTGTGGGCTATGCTACACTCATTAGCACTTGCAAGCAGTTCTTGTATTTAAATACAGGATATATACCATAGCCATGTGACCATGCTCCTTGCTCTTTCCCATTATACACCTGCAATGCGTGGACAGATACCATGGAGTCATAGGATGCATTTTGGTTGGAAAAGACCTTTAATTCTTTCTCCACAGAAGAGATGTTCAAGGCCCTTAGTCATCGCCCTCTCTTGCACTGTCTCCAGTAGGTCTCTGTTTCTCCCGAATTGGGTAGCCCAAAACTGGACGTAGTATTTCAAGGTCTGGTCTCATCAGGGCAGAGCAGAGGTGGAGGAGAACCTCCCTAAACTTGTTGGACACAGAGAAGACTAACACTCACCTTCACACAATCATAGAATGGTTTAGGTTGGAAGAGACCTTAAAGATCATCCAGTTCCAACCCCCCTGTGCCATAGGCAGGGACACCTCCCACTAGATCAGGTAACCTTGTTACAACTACATTTCAGGGAGTTGTAGACTACACTCCAGCTCTATCAGACACCTGTCAGCTGGGTTGCTGTGGCGTAACCTCTGACCAATTCATAGATACAGAGAATGGTTTAGATTGGAAGGGACCTCAAAGATCATCCAGTTCCAACTTCCCACCATAGGCAGGGACACCTCCATCTAGAACAGGTCACTCAAGGCCTCATCCAACCTGAACACCTCCAGGGAGGGAGCAGCATCTCTGTGATAAGAGCATTTATGACTAAATATCCATATGCAGACTCTGCACATCACATAACTCCCTGAGCTAGGTAACTCTAGTTCATTTGTGAGAATAATAATGCTGTGTCTCTTGTAAGAGAGGCACTGAAGATGAAAGGAAGCCTTTATAAAGTTGAGTATAGCAATTCTCTGTGATAAGGTGTGGGCAGGCAAAGAAACTACTCTCTTTGTAGCAGCCATTTTTGCACCTGGGCTGCCCCCAGCGTATGTTTTCAGTATTAATGCAGCATTTTTGAAGGCTGCTCTCTATGAAGCAACTTTTCTCTTTATTCTAGACATGCTTCTTTTTCTGGATGTCAATCTCTTATTCCCCATAGTGCTCGCTCTTCGATCCAGCAATGCATATGTTACAGTAACTGAAATCTTCAGACGTCTGAAAGTCCCACTTGTGAAATACAATATCATGATCTTGCTGTGATATTTTCATTATTTGGATTAAAATCCCCCTAGCCCGGTAAGAGTTCTGCCTCAGAACCAAGGAAGTGCCCGCTAGTTCCCACCACCACACATCGTGGCTGAAGGAGTAGTAAAGGCAGTAGTAAAGTTAGTGTTTGTACTAAGCATTCACAAATTGCATTGAGCCAGAAGGGACCCTCAAAGGTCATCTGCCCCCTGCAGTGAGAAGGAACACCTCCAACTAGACCAGAATGCCCAGGGCCACATGGTGTCTCAGATATTTCCCCAGTTCCTTCCTGTGCTGGCATGGTTGGAAAGCTTATTCCAGCCCTGAGTGTGTGCTGGTGGCCAATGCAGGCACCACATCTAGCAAGCTTTCTACTTCTAGGTGCTTCTACTTCCTTGACTGTTCTCTAAGCCAGAGCCCTCCTGGAGACACAGCAAAGTGGCAGAGTTTTCTCTTCTCCTTGCCAGCAAACTCCTCTCTCTTTATTTGCTGAAAGACTGCATTGGTTATAACTAAAATGGAAGGATTGTTTTGCACCTTCAACATACAATGATAGAATAGTTTGGATTGGAAGGGACTTCCAAAGGTCATCTTGTCCAACCCTCTTGCGGGCAGCAGGGACACCTCCAACTACATCAGGCTACTCAGGGCCAAATCCAGTCTGATCTGCATGTCTCAACCACATCCTTGGGCAGCCTGTCCCAGTGTCTTACTACTGTCGTGCAGAACTTCCTCCTGCTGCCCAACTTAAACCTCCCTTGCTCCAGTTTCTAACCTAATGCTGTAATTTCTCATAAACAATGTGTCACCTCCTGGACTCATCTCTCCACCTTCTTCTAGACCGGAATAAGAAGGGAATGCATTAATAGGAAAGCAGGAAAAAAATCCTGAAGGGAAAGGAGAGGAACATGGCTTGATCAGATGGAAGGCATCTTCATGACAAAACCAAAGCTTCCCAGGATTAGCAGCTGGTGCCTGGGGTTGTGTGTAGCCCCACTGCTAGTCACACCTATGCTGGTCTGTGTGTTGCTCAGACTTCCAAAACATGCTGTACTTTAGGAAGCAGAGACAACTAGACATTTTTTGATGCTTTCTGGAAGGAGGTGTTTAGCCAGCAGAAGAGTTGGTTGTGAGGAGACACTCAAACAAGCATGCTCACTGCAAAATAGGTTGGCAGATGGACACTAAAATCTAGGTTGACTGAAACATGTGTATCTGGTGGATGAGGAACACTGCTTCCCATTGTTATTTGCAGTCAAACAGGGGTTGATGGGGCCAGGTCTGTACTGGAATGTCTGTATCAGTTGGCACTTTAGTGGATATGAAAACAATTCTGTTCAATATCTTTATTGATGATCTGGACAAGGAGATTGAGGCCATCATCAGTAAGTTTGCAGATGACACCAAGTTAGGAGCAGGTCTTGATCTGTTGGAGGGCCCTGCAGAGGGACCTTGACAGGCTGGATGGGTGGGCAGAGACCAATGGGATGAGATTGAACAAGGCTAAGTGCAGGGTTATACTCTTTGGCCACAACAATTCCAGACAGCACTACAGGCTGGGGACAGAGTGGCTGGAGAGGAGCCAGGCAGAGAGGGACCTGGGGGTGCTAGTAGAAAGTAGCTGAATATGAGGCAGCAGTGTGCCCAGGTGGCCAGGAGAGCCAATGGCATCCTGGTCTGGATGAGGAATGTGTGGCCAGGGAGGTGATGGAGTCTCTGTTCCTGGAGGTGTTCAAGAAAAGCCTGGATGGGGCACTTAGTGTCATGGTCTAGGTGGTTGGATAGGGCTGGGTGCTAGGTTGGATTGGATGAGCTTGGAGGCCTCTTCCAACCTGGCTGATTCTATGATTCTAACCCTAGGTTGCTGCACCAGTCAGCTCCTCCAATTTCTGTTGCACATAACCTACCAAGTCACCTCAAAGTTCCTAGAGTCACTGAAGTCTCTTTCACCAGAGCATCTGTACCAAAAGAACATCAGACTTCTGAGTAAACCAGCACTCACTCTATTACTGCAATATCTTCTGAAGTGGATAATTCAGGAGACATCTGCATTGCTTGCTGTGAGAGCAGCAACATAAGTGTCTCTTGAATGATATTGTATTTTCAGTAGTAAAGAAACTGGCTTAGGAGAAGGGTGGAAAAAGAGGGAATGCTGCCAAATTTTGTATGCAGACCTCTCAATTTCAGCAGCAGCGATTTCAGACAAAGTTTGTCAAACTGTAATGGGTTAAGCCCACCTGGGAGCCTTCTGACTCCTCTCAAGGGATGGTTTGACCTGCCCCCAGGTGTCATGGTTAGCTACTCCCACTTCCTGCTAAGGACTTTGCTATAAAAGAGGAGACAGCTTGGCTCTCTCTCTTCTCTTTTGCCCTGACTGCCTGAGCAATTCCCTCACTGCTCTGCTGCCAGACCACCACGTGCTCCTCCATTTTAGCACCACCATTTTATTTGGAACTCTTGACTAACTGCATTTCAGCATGAAGAATGACTGCATCCAGCTTTCAGTCATCATCCAACATCAAAATCTTCCATCCCAGCATTTGGACTCAATTGCCCTCCACGGGTTGTATTTCTATTTTGTGTATTTTGTTCCCTTCCTTCTCCTTCTCCCCAGCCTCTGTAAATTTTCTCCTCATTCCCCCATACCCTGCATTCTGGTTCCCCTTTCTCCCACCGTCTGTAAAAATCTGCATTTACCTCCTATTTATTGTTAAAAGTTTTATATCTTTTTACTTCCAAATCAAATTGAGTATGTGTTGGGCTTTTGGGCTCAGGGGTAGCTAGCTCGGACCCAATACAAACAGCCTGAACGTTCCCCAACTCTGTGAGTAGCTTCACTGAAGCCCAAACCGTAGATGTGATTTTGAGTTGAGGTTTCTTCATATGCACCCACTTCAGACAGATTCAAACTCAGCCTGGTTAGAGGAACAGAAAAGAGACACCTTGTCTCTTTTAGATATGAAGCTGGGTTTCTTTCAGCTGTGCTTTGAATGTCTTGGGATAGATGCAGGAGACTGCTGAAAGCATCATGACAAACTTGGCACACTAGGACAGGCTTTAACACCTCAGACACTGTTTTTGAAAGGTCATCTCAAGTGACATGGCTTAAGGAGGCAAATGTAATAGTATATGATTGAGGATACAGAAGAAACAAGCTTTTGTTAGTGCTCTGTACCATACATGTCTGTGGGTTTGGTTTGGATTTTTTGCTCTTGGATGTTAAGATGAATGAGTCTGGGGAGGGACTACTCACAAAGTCTTGTAATGACAGGATGAGGGGGAATGGGTTTAAACTGGCAGAGGGGAGATTTAAATGGGGTGTTAGGAGGAAATTCTTCACAGTGAGGGTGGTGAGACACTGGCACAGGTTGCCCAGGGAGGTTGTGGTTGCTCCCTCCCTGCAGGTGTTCAAGGCCAGGCTGGATGAGGTCTTGAGTGTCCTGTTCTAGTGGGAGGTGTCCCTGCCTATGGCACAGGGTGGTTAGAAGTGGATGATCTTTGAGGTCTCTTCCAACCTAAACCATTCTATGAAATCATGCTGTGGGTCATTCCACTAGGAGAAAACAGTGTGTGTTGGTTTGCTCATTTCAAGCGGCCAAACAAAGCAGCAATCAAGTGAAGAGCTTGTCCTGATGTATGATGAGTGAAGGCTAATAAGGAGATGAAGGCTGGAAAGCAGAGAAAAAGGTGAATTTGTGTCTTTGGAAGGTAAAGGTGGCATGTATATGGATGCACTGTTTTGGTTTGTAGGTTTATTTTATATAAAGGTGGCATGTATATGGATGCACTGTTTTGGTTTGTAGGTTTGTTTTATTTGGGATATTTTTTGTTTGCTTGTTTGTTTTATGCTGTACTTTAAAACTGTCCAAAACACAGATCTTTCTGAAAACTAGTGGCTGTCCAGTGGAAGGGACACACTGAGTTTCCAGAGGGGGTCCAGCTGGTGAAGGGGCTGGAGAACAGGTCTGGTGAGGAGGAAACTGAGGGAGCTGGGGTTGTTAAATCAGGTGAAGAGGAGGCTGAGGGAAGAACTCATTGCTCTCTACAGCTCCATGAAGGGAGGTTGTGGTGAGATGGGTGTTGGTCTCAAGTGATAGAACAAGATGAAATGGCTCCAAGTTGCACCAGGTTTTGGTTGGATATTAGAAAAAAAAATCTATTCTGAAAGAGTAGTCAGATGTTGGAACAGCCTTCTGAGCATCTTCGTGGCCTTCCTCTGGACTGGCTCCAGCAGTTCCATGTCCTTGTGTTGTGGGCTGCAGAGCTGCAGACAGTGCTGCAGGTGGGGTGTGAGGAGAGCAGAGCAAAGGGGCTGTATTGATTGGGGGCGATTGAAGAGGCTGAAACCCTGCTCTGCCACAGGGGCAGAATCCCCTCCCTTGCCCTGCTGCCCACAGCTGCTCTTGCTGCAGCCCAGCACACAGTTGCTGTCTGGGCTGTACTCACTGCAGGCTCATACTGAGCTTTTCACCCACCCAGACCCCCAAGACCTTTTCCTCAGGGTTGTCCTCAGCCATTTGCCACCCAGCCTGGAGCTGTGCTTGGGATTGTGCTCACCCAGGTGCAGGACCTTACACTTGGCCTTGTTGAATGCCCTGAGGTTGGCCTGGGCACAGCTCTGCAGCCTGTGCAGGTCCCTGTGGATGGATCCTGCCCTCTAGCAAGTCGACTGTGCCACACAGCTCAGTGCCATCTGCAAACTCGGTGAGGGTGCACTGATTCCTCTGGGGCTGCAAAACCTCTCCCTAATTAACGCTCCTCTGGTGCATAAAGCATAGCAGCACAGGCGCAGGGTCAGGCACTTAGCTTCTTGCAGCTAATCTTATTAGCACTCTCGGAGAGCATCTAAGCAATGGTAAAAGCCAGAGGAGAGCATTGCCTGTGGCTGAGTGCTTTAGTGCAGATTGGCTTCCAGCCCCTGGACTCCCATGAAATAGCCTTCATCTTGGCGCTTCTCAACAGCCTCAGCCAGCCTCTCCCTAGCCTGGTGAAGCTGTGACAGAAGGGTTGGGACCACAGGGCTGAGCCAGGATTGAGACCACAGGGCTGAGCCAGGATTGGGAGCACAGGGCTGAGCCAGGATTGAGACCACAGGGCTGAGCCAGGACTGAGACCACAGGGCTGAGCCAGGACTGAGACCATAGGGCTAAGCCAGGATTGAGACCACAGGGCTGAGCCAGGGTTGTGAGCACAAGGATCAGCCAGGGTTGGGAGCACAGGGCTGAGCCAGGATTGTGAGCACAAGGATCAGCCAGGGTTGGGAGCACAGGGCTGAGCCAGGGTTGGGAGCACAAGGATCAGCCAGGGTTGGGAGCACAAGGATCAGCCAGGGTTGGGAGCACAGGGCTGAGTCAGGGTTGTGAGCACAGGGCTGAGCCAGGATTGGGAACACAAGGATCAGCCAGGGTTGGGAGCACAGGGCTGAGTCAGGGTTGTGAGCACAGGGCTGAGCCAGGGTTGGGAGCACAAGGATCAGCCAGGGTTGGGAGCACAGGGCTGAGCCAGGGTTGTGAGCACAGGGCTGAGCCAGGGTTGGGAGCACAAGGATCAGCCAGGGTTGGGAGCACAAGGATCAGCCAGGGTTGGGAGCACAAGGATCAGCCAGGGTTGGGAGCACAAGGATCAGCCAGGGTTGGGAGCACAGGGCTGAGCCGCGATCGTGAGGGCAAGGCCAAGGCAGGTGGTTTTTTTTTCCCCTCTACTGTGCTGTCATGGGTACCATGTCCAGCTCTGGTGCACCCAACACAAGAACTGTCAGAGTGGGTCCAGAGGAGGGCCACAAAGATGATCAGAGGGCAGGAGAAGCTCCCCTGTGGGCAGAGCTGAGGCTGCTCGGCCTGGAGAAGAGAAGGCTCCAGGGAGACCTGAGCGCTTTAGGCCTTCCAGTAGGCCTCACGGTACCTGAAGAGCGACTGCGAGGAAGCTGGGGAGGGACTTTGCACAAAGGCTTCTAACGGTAGGATGAGGGAGAATGGAATAAGAGAGGCTTAGACTGGAGATTAGGACAAAACTCTTTCCAGTGAGGGTGGTGAGACACTGGAGCAGGTTGCCCAGGGAGGTTGTGGCTGCTCCCTCCCTGCAGGTGTTCAAGGCCAGGCTGGATGAGGCCTTGAGTGACCTGTTCTAGTGGGAGGTGTCCCTGACTATGGCAGGGAATCAGAGAATCACTCAGGGCTGGAAGGGACCACAAGGATCAGCCAGTCCCAACCCCCCTGCCATGGCCAGGGACACCTTACCCCAGAGCAGGCTGCCCACAGCCTCTGCCAGCCTGGCCAAAAACACCTCCAGGGAAGTGGCCCCAAACACTCCCCTGGGCAACCCATTCCAGGCTCTCACCACTCTCAAGGTGAAGAACTTCCTCCTCACATCCAATCTGAGTCTCCCCACCTCCAGCTTTGCTCCATTCCCCCTAGTCCTGTCACTCCCTCATAGCCTAAAAAGTCCCTCCCCAGCTTTTCTGTAGGCCCCCTTCAGATACTGGAAGACCAGTACCAGGGAGGTTGGATCTAGATGATCTTTAAACTCCCTTCCAACCCAAACCACTCTATGAAACCTAATTCCTAAATCTAAGCTAAATGTGTCATATTTTGGTGCTGATTCTTTGAGTGTGATCTGCCCTTACAAGCTATGTACAGACCAGAGCAAGCATCTTCAACTCAGCAGACAGCATTGACAGCTGAAGGTCAAGTATGTCACATTCAGATTGTCTTTAAGATGATGTTTTTAATCATGGGATTGGCTGCCTCTTTAAATATTGTTCTCAGCTGAGGACTGCTATAGAAATCCTCTTTACTCTTCCTTCAGCCCCCTTGTTTTGACTCACCTGCAAGGACACAAAACGCTAAGGAACAAAAAAGGGATAGAAATGTAATGTCCTTGACGAAGAAGCAAACAGTGCAAAACTGAAACAGCATTAAAAAGCATTGATAAAGCCAAAGCAGATTAACTATAGAGGATGCTTATGGAGCAGATGCAAATATAGGTTAAGAAGAGTTGCATTTATCTCCCAAAAAGGTATCTTAGGTTGCTTCCACCCAACTTTCCTTCTTGTTTTTCACTTGGCCAAACTTAGAGTAGTCCTAACTTCCATTGCTATCCAACAGATGAGCTTCTCACAAGTTATGCATAATTCTCTTTTAAGTCCTCAAAGGAATTAATCTCTCTTTAAAGTAAAATGAAAAACAAACAAACAAAAACCCAAACCACAAAACCTGATCAAGAAAATGTGTGCAAGCAGCCAAATGTATCCAGCCAATACATGTCAGCAGAAGGTCTCAGTTTCATCTGTGACCAGGAGCATGGGCGATGTTCTTTTGTTGTTGTTGTTGGATGTTCAAACTTAGGAAAATGCTAGAGGGGAAAAGTAGAGTAAAATTGTCTGTTCTGGAAATCAGAATTAGGAAAATTGTAGATTTTGCTCTCCCACCCAGTAAAGCTGCTGTACTTGGGTACCTGAAACGCTGAGCAGTGTGAAAATGTAGGATTTTCAGAACCAATCTTTAATGCTATCATTTTCCCATTTCTCTACAGAAAAAAAAATAGTGCTGGTCTTCTTAGTGGGCCTCAAACCAGTCTGACTCCTTGCTCAGGGCTATGAAAATTCAGGCACCCTGATCCCATGGCCAAAGATTTCAGCCCAGCAACACTACTACAAGAAGCCATTATTTTTTCAGTAGTTGTGCTGTTTGCTGATGAGGTCTCTGTTGAGCTGTACAGGAAGAATGTGCTCTACTCCTGCTGCTGCCAAGAAAAGCACTGAATGAATGTCACAATATTTGTATCCTAAATAAGCTGCCCATTCTCTTTTTTTTTTTTTCTTTATCCCTGTAGTGCATAATCATCTTTATTCCAGACAGGTTCTCTCACTCCATCAAGATCAGCCTGGCCTACTTTATACTCAGATTTCTGTTTGCTTAGCTAGATGCTAATATTATTTTTTTTCAAACCAAATTGGAGAACACCTAGGCAGAGTGGATATTGCAGAATCTGATTCTTCTCTTCTCCTCCTCTCTTGTGTACTTACTTGCCTATATGAAGTAGGCTTGAGTTTTGCCAGCCTGATCTAAAAGCATTTACAGTCACGCAGGTGAATGATCACAGAAGTTACAGGCAAAGCAAACTGTCTTTTTTAGCTGGCAAGTGTCTGATAGAGCTGGAGTGTAGTCTACAAGTAGCTGAAAAGGAGATTGTAATGAGGTAGGTGTTGGTTCTTCCTGTGTGGAGCAAGTCTAGGGGAGGTTCTCCTCCCACTCTGTTCTGACCTGGTGAGACCACACTTTGGACTAATGTGCCCAGTTTTGGGCTCCCCGATTCAAAAGAGACAGGGATCTGCTGGAGAGAGTCCAACTGATATCTTTGAGGATGACTAAGGGACTTGAACAACTCTTATGAGGAAAGGCTGAGACACCTTAGTCTTGAGAGAAGGTTGAGACAGCATCTTATTAATTTATTAATCTTATGTCAGAGGGTTGGGTGTTAAGATGAAGGTGATGGACACCTTTTTGCTGGTGCTCAGTGATAGGACAAGGAACAAAGGGTACAAACTGGAACACAGGAGGTTCCACCTCAGCATGAGGAAAAACTTCTTTATGGTGAGAGTGCTGGAGCATTGGAGTAGGCTGCCCAGAGAAGATGTGGAGTCTCCTTCTCTGGAGATCTTCGAAACCCACCTGGATGCATTCCATCTCCAGGTGATCCTGCTTTGGACTTGACCATTTTTATAGGTCCCCTCCAACTCCTAACATTCTGTGAACATGACTTAATCCCTTAAGTATGTGCCACTGCCTTCAAGTAAGACCAATCCACCCTCTTTCAGTTGTGCTCTGAACAATTTAGTTTCCATTCTATTGCTGTTTGTGCTGATGCAGATGAACTGCATCCTGTGGACCTGCCCTTGGTTTCTACACAAATCTGCATGTCTCCATCAGTCTCAGTGGAAGGAGCAGTTAAGAAATAACAAAAATGGGTTCTTTGGGGTTGGTTTCTTTTGACAAGCAGATGTTGCATTTCAGCTGATGTGCTTTGGTAAGTAAACACTATAAAAAATGCTCAAAGAGATGGTGAAATATTAAGTGGCTACTTTCGTTGCCTCAAGGACAAAACAAATGAAGCTTTAGAGAGCCGCTGGTGTGAGTGATGCTACATGACACAAAGTTTAGCGTTTACCAGCTATTGTTTAGTCAGAGATCCTTCTGAGAGGTGGTCTGCAGACCTCAAAAGGATTGCTGGCTCAACACAAATGCCAGCATGACATCAGGCAACCGTTTTCATTGGACTCTTTGCCAGAGTAGGAGAAACAATTTGGAAGAACAACTGACAAAACAAGCTAAGAGTGTGTGGGGGGGTATTAGGTTGCTGATAAAGACAATCAGGTGTAGGTGGGGTGCGATGAATTGTGCAGTTCTTCAGCAACAGGAGAAGGATTCAGAAGGAGCTCCTTTGAGAGGATGTGCTTGATGAGTTGTTTTTTGGGTGCGAAGTGACCTTGTGGTCCGAAAGAAAAGCCCTTAATTGGGTAGCACGGAACACGCTCGCCACCCTGTGGTGACTGCGAGAAGTAGGCTAACGCGATGCGGTCCCTAATTAAGATGTAATTAATCCTTCCCACTGCCTGCAACAAAGGGTTTTGCCCGCACTTTTTGGATGCAGCTGGGAGCTCGGAGGGGATGGAGCAATGCTGGTTGCTCCCTTGAGAATGGAGGTGGAGAGCTGAAACTCTTGCTTAGCTGGGGAGAGAGGATTTATTTTGGTAATGTTCAGCTTCCAAACCGAGCATCTTAGCTCTGTGTGTGACCTATATATTTTACCCCTTCCTGAGTGGTCAGAATTGGACTTGATTTTCCCGAGATGAGAAAAGACACATCCCAAGCAAAAGCCATATGGGGCAGAGTGTCTTTTCTTCTGGAATTCTACAATAGAAATTGCAGAAGTATTTTTTCCCCTCAAATTTTCCATTAAAAAATCAGCATGCTCTAAATGCCTAGAGGGGAATATCCACAATATTTGTCATATTTTAAGTTGAAAACAGCCTTACACTTCCTTCACATTTTTTTTCTGAGAGGCAACCTTGCCTCCCAAGAGCAGTTTATGCAGGAGGCTATCTGCATGTTGGTTACTTAAACCGAGCAGTCTTTCTCCTTTTGCAGAGGAAGGCTGAGAACATTAAGCCCCCCTGCTCTTAAACCATCCTATATAAGCACCTGCTTAAAACTTCAGCTCAGTTTAACAAAATTATAAGCAAGATAAAAGCCTCCAGTGGGGAGTGCCACTAGGAGAACAGGAAATGGTTTGCAACTAGATTTAGACTGGATGTTAGGAAGAAGTTCTTTGCTGTGAGGGAGGTGAGAGACTGGAATAGGTTGACCAGAGAAGGTATGGATGCCTCATGCCTGGACAATCATAGAATCAGTCAGGGTTGGAAGGGACCACAAAGATCATCTAGCTCCAACTCCACTGCCATGCCCAGGGACACCCTACCCTAGAGCAGGCTGCCCACAGCATCTGCCAGCCTGGCTGGAAACACCTCCAGGGATCTGGCCCCAAACACCTCCCTGGAATTCAAGGCCAGTCTTGATGGGGCTCTGAAAAACCTGCTCTAGTTAGAGATGTCCCTGCCCACATCAGGAGGGTTGGACTAGATGACCTCAAGAGGTCTCTCCCAACCCAGTGTGTTCTATGATTTTTAATTAGCCTAGCTAGCAATACTATCAGTATTTTTGTGAGTGTTTAGTGCTCATGCAGGGTGCCCACTCTGAAAGGCCAATGAAGCCAGGTAGAGAAGAAACAATCCACAGACCAGCAGTACTGTAGCCCTCTGCATGGGTAACTTGAGCTACACATGGGGCTGTGCCTGGGCAGTCCTAATGTGCAAGAAATTTCAGTAATGTTGACTGCAACCTCAGTGAGGAAGAAGGTTATGTAGAACATAAACCAAGATGTGATTCTGTAAGGAAGGTTGGAGCAAGGAGGGGGCAACCTCTCCTCCTTGGTGGTGAGTGACATGACCACAGGAAACAGTTTCAAGCTGTGCTGGTGGAGATTTGGGCTGGATGCTAGGAAATATTTCATCACAGAGAGGGTTCTCAAACATTGGAATGGTCTGCCCAATGCAGTGTTGGAGTCACCATCCCTGGAGGTGTTTATGCAATGAGTGGATCTAAGGAGCACTTAGGGATATGGGTTAGTGCTGGGTTGAAGGTTGGACTGGATGATGTTGGAGATCTCTTCCAACCAGATGTTTTCCACGATTCTGTGATCTATTTGCTGCTGCTTGGTTTGGTTTCCTGCATCTTTCTGTTGGATGATAAATCTCTTAGTGGAGCTGGGGCTGGTCTCTTCTGAAAACACCTTTCTTAGCAACATGCTGTTTCTAATTTATTCAGAGAGGCAATCCAAAGCTGACCAGCACAAATTTTACTCACCTGTGGTTTAATTTAATTTAGAACTTAAAGACTCGAAAAGCTAAGTGAAGGCATTTAACCCGCAGCACACTTCACCTTCAGCACACTTATGTTAGCCACTATGGACTGCACACTTTAGGTTAGAGCTTATGCTAACATTTTTCTTCTACCAACTGTTTTTTTTTCCATCACACCGAGATCCTGTAAAGGACAGGAATAAATATAACCAGTCACCTCGAAATCAAGATTGGAGGTGAGGAAATATAACAGCAGCGCAGTGTTACCATAGTAACAAAAGCTCTAAAGTGATCTAATCTACTGTTAAATTCCAGCTCAGAGATGAACAAAATCAACATAACAGAATAAATGTTACATCCAAAAAGGCAACGTGGGTATTTTGAGAGCGCTGCTCTGTTTGCCTCCCAAAATACAGTATAAAACTCCACCTTGGTAAAGAGAAGGGAATTTTTAGGCATCCGAGTGGCACATTTATCATATTTGTTTCGAATCTGGGCTCTAATTAATACCCTGTGAGGTTAGCTGCCAGGTGACTTCTTAGCACACCGCCTGGCTTGACTCACACAGATGTACTGCTCTGCAGAATGTTCTCCTCCTGTCGTTGCTGTAGTGCAGATGGAGAATGGGGACCTGCGCGCTCCATGTCCCAGATTTTTCAGGCCATTAAAGCCCCACGCCCCTCGCTGGTGCAGCATCCAAATGAGTTCAGGCACTGAATCCCTTCTAAACAAATTGGGTTAGACCACAAGGAGAGGCTCTGACGGGACTTGCACTGCTCGGCAGAGCTGTTTTCAGCATGTGTTTATCTTCCTGGTGAGTGTTGATATGTCAACAACTGTTTTCACAGAATCGCAGGATGTTAGGGCTTGCAAGAGACCTTGAAAGATCATCCAGTCCAAACTCCCTGCAAGAGCAAGATCATCCAGAGCAGGTCACACAGGAACACAGAATGAGTGTTTCCAGGGAAGAAGATGCCACAGTCTCTCTGGGCAGCCTGCTCCAGGGTTCTGGCACCCTCAGAGGGAAGAAGTTCTTCCTTATGTTCGCGTGGAACCTCCTCTGCTCCACCTTGCACCCATTGCCCCTTGTCCTGTCATTGGACATTTCTGAGCAGAGCCTGGCTCTGTCCTCAACATCTTTATTGGTATGAATGAGGTCACCCAGGCTGAGTGGGGAATGGCTGAGAGCAGCCCTGAGCAAAAGGACCTGGGGATCCGGGTTGGTGAAAAGCTTAACGTGAGCCTGCAGTGAGTGCAGCCCAGACAGCAACTGTGTGCTGGGCTGCATTAAGAGAAGCTGTGGGCAGCAGGGCAAGGGAGGGGATTCTGCCCCTTTGCTCTGCTCTCCTCACACCCCACCTGGAATACTGTATGCGGTTCTGGAGCCCCCAAAACAAGAAGGACATGGAACTGCTGGACTGAGTCCAGAGGAGGCCACAAAGATACTCAGAGGGCTGCAGCAGCTCTGCTGAGGACAGGCTGAGAGAGTTGGGGCACTGCAGTCTGGAGAAGGCTTCCAGGAGACCTTATTACTATAAGCTGGGAGGGACTGCTGATAAGGTTTTATAATGGCAGGATGAGGAGGAATGAGTTTAAACTGGCAGAGGGGAGATCAAAAGTGGATGTTAGGAGGAAGTTGTTTGCAGGTGGTGAGACACTGGCACAGGTTGTCCAGGGAGGTTGTGGCTGCTCTCTCCCTGGAGGTGTTCAAGGCCAGGTTGGATGAGGCCTTGAGTGACCTGTTCTACTGGGAGGTGTCCCTGCCCATGGTACAGGGGTATTGGAACTGGCTGAGCTTTGAGGTCCCTTCCAACATAAACCACTCTATGGTTCTGTGACCGGGGGTTGGGTTGTGAGGCTGATTTTCTGTTAAGCAGTCTCTGCTTGTGCTAGAAATTTGAGATTTAAAATTCTTGCTTTGTAAGCATTTCTAAAGTAGATAAGATTTTTTTTTTTAATCACATTTCTAGTCTGGGTGAGTTTGATACAGTTTTGACCAAGGTGTAATGATTTAAAAGTGGGGGGGAAAAAAATGTTAGCTAGCACCAATGCATTTGAAATAATTCTCGAAGGAATTTTAGCATAGACTTTTAAAAACGTTCATAGAATCATAGAATGGTTTAGGTTGGAAGAGACCTCAAAGATCATCCAGTTCCAACCTCCCTGTGCCAAAGGCAGGGACACCTCCCACTAGATCAGGTCACTCAAGACCTCATCCAGCCTGGCCTTGAACACCTCCAGGGAGGGAGCAGCCACAACCTCCCTGGGCAACCTGTGCCGGTGCCTTGCCACTCTCACTGTGAAGAACTTCAGTTCAAGACAATGCATTTTAGTGACCAAAACCCTCAGCCCCTCTAAATCTAAGCATCTGGCATACATTTCATACCAAGTATGCCTTTTGTGATCAAACACACTTCAGAATTTCTCTCTGCTCCATACCAAAGAATAAATTAACTGTGTCGATGTTTGGAAAGTAGGTCTTCAGCTGCATTTCATTAGGCAGACTCAGGTGAAAATAGAATTTGCAGGGCATTCCTTCCAGTTTGCCTTAATAGGTTATAAACAGCACGAGAGCAGCATGCTGTAGAGGTGAGTTTTCCCCCTTCCAATAGGAGAAGCAGGGAAATGACACCTCATTTGCATGCAATTTGCACACTGCATTTTTGCTGGGAGACGTTTGGCTTCTCGCACTGTTCTCTGGTTAGCTACATTTCATTTCCTGAGTGCAGAAGAGTTAAGAGCAGGTGTTAAAAGAGACATCCTGAATTCTTTGCATACGTAGGCTAAAGATTCCTATTTGCAAAGAAGACAGGTCCCTCTTTCTAGCTCTCTCTTCCACACTTTGTAAAACCTCTTTTATTTTTTTTTTTTCCCCCCTCTGCTATCCAATCATGTATGTGTTTCTTTTTCTTTTATACCATGCTGATCACTCTGGTATTTTCCATAAAATTCTTGCCTCATTATTTGAAAGGTAGGGGAAGTAGAGCTATTTCTGAGGCAATAATCCTTTCTTTTATGGTCTATTCTCCTTCACATTGATTGCCTGAGTTTGAAACTCTCATGGCATTTTGCAGGCAATAAAAAACTGAGGCAGAATGGGTTTCTTTTTCGCCAGCGCGTTCTTATGAAGCCAAGCAGAACTGCTCACCAGCTTGGTGCAGTCGCTGTCACCAAGCTCAGGCAAATGAGGGAAAAGAGCAACTTCCATGAATGATGGAGGTGGAGCTTCCTTCAGCTGTTTTACAGGCATCTTCTGCTTTTTTTTTTTTTTCCAGTTCAACTCGTCTTCATTCTCTTGGAGCGTTCACTGAACTTGAGTGGATTAAGTTCTCTGGGGAGGAAAAAATACCATCTCATTGCCCTCTCTCATCAGTGCTCTAAAGTGCAGTGCAGTTTCCAAAGGGACTAGGATAACTGAAGGATTTCTTGTCCCTCTGTGTATGTTAGGATGTGTCAGGTTGTAATGGACATTTTTGGGGGTCCTGCTGGATCTACATGGTGTCTTCAGGTTGATGCAGTCAAGTAAAGAGTGCAAGATTACACCTTCTGCAGAGGAGCAGAGTTACATTTATGATTCCATTTTCAGGCAGATCTCCTCAGCACAGTTAAGATCCTTGCTGCATGTGTAAGGCACCAAAGGCTGCAGAAAGATATTTATTCTGTTTACTTTCCTACTTTAAGATGGCTGTTACAGGTCAATCCTTTCATTAATTTATTTATTGTTTCTGCAGTGATGTTTTGGGGTTTTTTTAAACCTGTTTATAGAGCTGGCTCCCACAGCATCCTTGGCAATGCATTTTGACAGTTTAGTTATAGATTGTGGCCAGAAAGCTAAACCTGTTTCTTTTCCTACTTAAAAAACCTGCTGCCTAATAACACAGAAATTAAGACTATCAAATCAAACTTGGGCACAATGAAGAACTTCTTCTCTAGACTCCTTTACAATGGCATTCCTTATTTTTGCATGATTCCATCATCTTTCCTTGATCATTGTTTCCAAGTTCAGAAAACCTGCATTGAATCACAGAATGGTCTGGGTTGGCAGGGACCTCCAAAGGTCACCTAGTCCAACCCCTGCTGCAATCAGCAGGGGCATCCACAACTAGATCAGGTTGCCCAGAGCCTTATTGAGCCTCACCTTGAATATCTCTGGGGATGAGGCCTCAACCACATCCCTTGGCAACCTGTTTCAGTGTTCCACCACCTTCACGATAAAGAACTTGTTTCTAAAGCTTATTCTGATTTTATTTATTTATTTTTGTTGGATAATGTATTGCTTCTTGGATCCTTTGCACGTTTTCATCTGTTTTCTTCTGCTGCTCCATCCTTTTAGAGGTGTGATGTCTGGAAGGGCATGCAGTATTGAAGTCAGGAGAACACATGATGATGTTTGTGCTGTTGTTTGTCATCGTTCTTTAATGATTCATACCACTCCTTTTCCTTTGCCCACTGCCCCTGAGCAGTCAACTGATGTTTTCAAAGAACTAACTGTATGATTCCAAGATCTTTCCTGAATGTTGAGACAGAGTTTAGAGTAAATTAGTGAATTGGACTGTTTTTTCTCCCCAGATGCTGTGCTCTGAATTTCATCTGACATTGATTGATTGTCTCATCATTCAGTATTGTGAGACTGTGCTGCTACTTCTCACAGTCAGTCTTCATTTTCAGTGTCCTGAACAATTTTGAGTCACGAAGAAACTTTGTCACCTCACTATTTCTTCCTTTCCTCAGCTTTAAGTATGTTGAAGAAGGTTCACGTGGGCCCAGAATTTAAATTTCCTGTGTCATGACAAATTACTGTTCATTCCTATGCTTTGCATCCTACCTTTTTAATAAGTCATTTATCCTGTAAAGAACCTTCCTTTTAGTTCCATGCAGTTTAATTTTTTTTTTTAAGAGTCCTTGATGAGAAAGCTTGTCAAAACCTTATTGGAAACCCAAGTACAGAAGATCAATTGAAACAGCCTCATCCACATTTATCATCTCTTTCAGGGAGCTGGAATAACCTCATGAGATGTGACTTTGTGTCTTGGCTTTCCTATGTTATATTTATTTGTCTCTCTGCTGCTTCTTTCTTTATTACATTTAAAAAAAAATAAAAATTAATTCACTTGGTACAAAAAGTCAGGTTTGTTGGTCTGAACTTTCCACAGGTGTCCATTAAGCTGTTAAAGACAAACTCAGAAGACCCTGTGTCTCTACTAAAGCATGCTTAAGTGAAGAGCACTTCCACGTGTGATTTCAGTTAGGACTGACTGGAATATTGCTCCTTATTTTCTGATCTTACACCTTCCTTGTTTACAGTTTGGTTTGAGACTATCGCTCTGACTTGAATCCTGTAGAGAAATTACATTCCACTTCTCTTAATTATCTCCTGACAAACACTGAACTAATTGATTTCACTTCTCTAATAAAGCACAACCCTTTTGACCAATGGTTTCTTCTAGAAACTGTGTGGCAGGCATAATTTTTTTTTTTTTTTTTGGGTGGGGAGTGTAGGAAAACAACTTAGGTTTTCCATAAATTGATCCTTAAAATTTGTTTTGCTTGCCCATGCTATGATTCTCAAATTTGACTTCCTAATATGCCCTTTCCTGTTTTCTTCAGCTGAATGTGGTTTCTGGTTCTTGGCTTGTGTGGTTTGCTGGAAGCTTGAACATAGCTCCCGAAGTGATTTGTTATCCTACTTCCTTCACAAGAAAAAAAATGAAATGGTTAACAGTATTGACGTGTGAATTATCTCTGCGAGGCAATCGAATCAATCCCATGCTGAGGGATTTCACCTCCCCCACTGCTCTCTGGAGACTGGATGAAATGTGAGGATAAATGAAGGCACAGCAGCGTGGGCTTCAGTATATGGCTAATGCGTTGCTAGCTGAAGTCAGCACTGTCCTGTCTTCAGTGCTAGAGCTGGGTAGACTGAAGCTTGGGAGCTTTGCCATCTCCTTTGCTGCCTGCAGTGCAGGCATTACTCAAGCATTGCCTAAGCAGAGCTTTTTGTGACCTCAGGTGTCTACGCCTTGTGTGGTGGTTTAGCAGTTACCTGCCCCCACCACATCCTTTGATATAAGCCAGGCTAGGACTCAGATGGCTGGAAGTTAATAAATGAAGCTTTATATTTACAGCAATGCACAATATACAAGCAGATATTTACAATGTATAACAGATATTTACAGTGAAAAGGTAATACAGGAACACCACAGCCCTTCCAGAGATCAAAATCCCTAAGAGGGGTTTCTAACCACCCCTAACACCTTTCCCCCCTTCCCCAATCTTATCTCACCACCTATTGATGCAGCAGATAGGTGAAGGTAGATTGGCCAGGGAGGATTAGCAGTAGGAAAGAAGTTAGTGGAATTATTGAGAATTAGCTACACAAGGCAGGGAAAAGGAGCCATGCAAGGAGCAGCCACAGCCCAGAAAGCTCTGACACCATCTGACTTATCTATATTTGCATTACAACTCTTAAAACATTTTTTTTTTTTCTTTCTCAGTAGAGGTGTGAGTAGCATCATCTGTTTTCCTCTCTCAGCCTATAGCCTAATTTCTAATCCAAATCCTCCAATTAGTTCAAACCAGCACACTTTGCCACCTTATACAGACATTAGTTTCAAACCCAACCCCAAAATTTGGAGTTTGTTTTGTGTGCCTGAATATGGTTTCTACCAAATCATAGAATCCAAGACTGGTTGGTGTTGGAAAGGACCTTTGAAAGTCATCTAGTCTAATCCTGCCCTGTGGGGACATCTGCAACTAGAGCAGGTTGCTCAGAGCCCCAGACAATCTGACCTTGAATGTTTGCAGGGATGAGGCATCTCCTATCCTCCTTGTAAAAACACCTCTCCCCAAAGCTGCCTCTTCTCCAGACTGAACAACACCAGCTCCTTGCAGGAGCGGTCCTCCCACCCCCTGACTGTGCTCCTCTGGACCCACTCCAGCAGGTCCACATCTCTCTTGTGTTAGGGGCCCAACAGCTGGATGCAGCACTGCAGGTGAGGTCTCTGCAGGGCAGAATCCTCTTTCTCCATTTCTGGCCATGTTTCCTTTGATGCAGCCCAGGCTTCCATTGGCCTTCTGGGCTGCAAGGTCACATTGTTGACTCATGTACAACTTGTCATCCACCACAAGATGTCTATATGTCTAGTAATTGGACATCTGTAGAAAAAGAAAAAATTGAAAAGAATGTATTTGTGCTTTTGCCTTACTGCATAGTCATTCTTCAGCTCTTAAGTATTCAAATTGAGAAACTCAGGTGTTTTATTTTAATTAGCTTTNTAATAATTATAACTATATAGCTATTATAGTTATAATAATTATAGCTATATATAGTTATAATAATTGTAACTGTATAGCTACTTGTAGTGTAGCCTATAGACTGGAACATGATTTATCTTTGCTGTTGACCTTGAAGATAACTTTCCTTGCTTATATGTTAACTGCATCTTGAAAATTTGGTCTATCTATTCACAAAATTCCCTATTTTTTTCATGGTTTTAAGATTTGTAGGCCAAATGTTGAGCATGGAGTAAGGGGATGGGAAGAGGGCTATTTTTACCTTGAATATTCTTTTTCCATGTCTTCCCTTTAAATTCCATTTCTGCAGGTCCCCTACATATTTATATACAAGAATCAAATGTGGGTTTGACATGTAAAAGGCTCTTGTGAAACTTTGAAATGCTTTCCCTTTATTATGAAAGTAACCAGAACAGCCACCACCTGTCTTCTCCTCAGCCAGGGTCTTTCTCAGGTCTGAAATGCAGAACTTTGATACTTTTCTTTTGTTACATCTAAGCTAGTTCTCTGTCCCTGCACCAGTAGATCAGTAGAAGAATACCAATGTTGAGATCAGTGTTGCAAGTGTCAGAAAAAAAAAAAAATCACAATCAAAGCTGCAACAAAAGCTACTGGAGCTGGAGAAAGCTTCCATTGATTTCTATTAACAGTTTGGCTTTGTGGGTAATGAGGCCATTAACCCATCAGCTTCATATGAATTATTTTTCATTCCATTTTCAATTTGCATCTAGTCCCTTAACCATAAAAGGCATAATACAAGTAATGATTTAAAGGCTTGTCTGATGATGATACCACCACGAGGTTTGGGTTGGACGTGGGGAACAGTTTCTTCCCTGGAAGGCTTGTCAAGGCCTGGAGCAGGCTGCTTGGGACAGTGATGGGGTCCCCATCCCTTGAGGGGTTTCAAAGTCGATGAGATGTAGTGCTGAGGACTGTGGCTTGCTGGTGACCTGGTGGTGCTGGGTTGGACTTGGTGATCCTGGAGGTCTTTTCTGAAGTTAGTGATTCTGTGATTGTCTGATTACTTTACTTTAGAAACATATTTCCTTTCTGCTTTTCTATTGATTCTTTCACAGCCACAGATGACATCCAATGAGAGCTGCTATGATTGCTCCTTCCCTTGAGCTGTTCAAGGCAAGGTTGAATGGGGCCTTTACAATGAGGGCAGTGGAGCACTGAAACAGGCTGCCCAGAGAGCTTGTGGAGTCTCCTTCTCTGGAGACTTCCAAAACCCACTTGAAGGCATTCCTGTGTGAACTACCCTAGGTGATCCTGCTTTGGCAGGGGGACTCTACTTGATCTCTGGAAGTCCCTTTCAACTCTAAGGTTCTGTGAGCAACCTGGTCTAGTGGAAAGTGCCTCTGCCTGTGGCAGGGGGATTGGAACAAGGTGATCTTTCAGGTCCCATCCAACCCAAACTATTCTGTGATTCTGTAATTCTAAGTTTTCTACTAGTAGGAATTTTTCCATAAAGTTAACAAAGGCTTTTATGAGTTCTCCACAATTATTGTTACCATAATACAAATAAGGTTAGGCAGGCAATGAAAATCAGACAGGTTCTGCTTACACTTATTGCTCCAGGGAATGCAGAGCAAGTTGGTTGCACTTCTTTCTTTTCTAAAATATGCCAAAGTTTCTTCTTGAAGCTGAATTCAAGGGTTGCTAAGAGCGTTCACATGCAACAGAGCAAGCACTGTGTATTTCAGAAAGCTGTAAATCCTGCTGCTGGATTGAAAAGCAGCCCAGGGGAACATACCCGTGGCTGGCAATGCCTCTTCGGGCCAACACTTCCTCTGCTTGCAGAGGAGCAGCAAACAACTTCCAGCCTTTCTCCCCTGGTTGCAAACTCTGGGGTTGGTTAGTATGCTGCAGCAGTGCAGATTTTCATTTCTGATAAAACTTAGCCTGAGAGGTATTTGTTGATGATTGTCAACAATCAAATGAATTATAGATGATGTTGGTAAACAAAACGCTGCCTTGATGAATGACGCCTCGGCTATACTATGACACGACTGCTAAGTCATTCAAAGCACTGATTAAACCCATTACAGTAAAATAATCACCATCCATTACCTTTAATGTCGTGAACTGACAACCTAGTTAAGGCAGCTGATGGTGTCAGCAAAATGATTTGTTGGTCCTCATGTCCAATGACAATAAATCACTTCGATAAATCAATGAACAGTAGCAATAAAACAATATATTTTCATTTTTCTTGACATTCAATTACACAGTGTGTATATGGACTTATTCTTAAGCACCCAGTGCTATGGCAGGGTTCAGCATCCGACAACAGCTAATACAGATGGGTTTTGGGGATCTTATTTTGTCCAATCGTGTTTGGTTGGGGTTTTTTTTCCTACATTAGAAGAAACTTTTTTTCTACTGAAAGGGTTCTCAAAAGACTGGAACAGGCTGCCCAGGTTGAATCCCTATCCCTGAAGGAGTTTCAGAGGCACAGAGATGTGGTGCTGAGAGACACATGGTTAAGCACCAGCTTTGGTAGAGTTAGGTGATGGCTGGACTTGAGGACTTTGGAGGTCTTTTCCTCCAAGATGCTGCTATGATTCCCTCAGTTTTGCTTTCTGCTTCATCTGCTGTTGTGATACATGAATTTTCTCACAGAGCCAGATTCATTCTCAGGTGCAATGGATGGAATTTCTGTATTCTTTTTCACTACATCTAAAGAAGTTTCTTCTTCTAAATAAGTTCCTCCAGGTAGCGTATTTTCTTCTTCTTCTTTTTTTTTTTTTTTTTTTTTCCTTCAGTACTCCAAAGATAAGAGTAGCATTCCTGGTTTTCCTTTGTGATGATGTTTCTAGGCTAATAAAGTCTGTGGTTTGGCTTGAAGGCTAAACAAAAAAAAAAGTGAATTTAAGCATTTGATCAGCCAGAACTGAGCTCAGACTCCTGTGCTGCTCAGGAACACACAGCTGATGCCACTGTTAAAATCCAACTCATCCTTTCTGTTCTGCCATTATCAGGGTTGTACTGAACATCAATCCTGGCAGGCAAAGAGTTTTGAGAGCATTGCTTCTTATTTTAGAAGTATACATCTGCACCTACCTATTTCTCTGACTTCTCATAGATATATTTGTGTGTATGTGTCTGTTGTTATCAAATGTTGGGCATACACTGAAGCATCAATCACTGGAATTGTGGCCCTTGGGAATTATGAAAGGCAAGACACTTACCAAAGACTTGAAATTGCCTTATGCATTTATAGAAAGACTGACAAGGCAATTATATATTTTTTTTCTTCTATTTGCTCTTATCTTTAGCTAAATAAGTTTAGAGTACTAAAACATGTTTTTTTCTAGATTTCTTCCTTTGCCCTCTGAGGGCCATGAGGATGCTCAGAGGGCTGCAGCACCTCTGCTATGAGGACAGACTGGAAGAGTTGGGGCTGTGCAGTTTGGAGAAGAGGAGGCTCCCAGGTGACCTTCTTGTGGCCTTCCAGGATCTGAAAGGGACTTACAAAAAAGTCTGGGAAGGGACTTCTTAAGCTATCAGGGAGCAACAGGAGTAGGGGGAATGGAGCAAAGCTGGAAGTGGGGAGATTCAGGTAGGATGTGAGGAGGTAGTTGTTCACCATGAGAGTGGTGAGAGCCTGGAATTTGTTGCCCAGGGGGGTGTTTGGGGCCAGATCCCTGGAGGTGTTTTTGGCCAGGCTGGCAGAGGCTGTGGGCAGCCTGCTCTAGGGTAGGGTGTCCCTGCCAATGGCAGGGGGAGTGAAACTTGATGATCCTTGTGGTCCCTTCCAACCCTGACTGATTCTGTGTCCTGCTCATGCTCTCACACTCCACCTGACTCATAAAATACCCTGAGGAATTTCCAGGGTCATAATTTTAAAAGATAATTCAGGTACCATATAACTCAGGTGGCCAGTAAGAAGACAAAGCTGAAAAGCTAGATGGATATGGATCCTCTGTGCTGAATTCTTTTACCATTCCCTCATCCAGAGCATTGATAAAGATATTGGGGAGAGTTGTCCAAATACTGAGCCCTGAGGAACACCACGAGTGCAGTAAAGAAAGTATGTGCTAAATCACATAGAAAAGGGCCAATTTTAGCAACCACCCCACTGATGCAAAAAGCACAGTGTTAAAGGGTAAAAAATTGCCCAGATTAGCTTAAATTTAACTTCCAGGCTTAATTAGCAATCAATCAGATGGAATTTAACTTCACAGCCCCATGTTGGGTGCCAATTAAGAATGTGGTAGTTTGGGAGTTCCCAAGCTACTCACTGGACATATGGGTAGTTAGAACTAGAGAGAAATGAACACACTAAGGGATGGTAAAGATGAGATGTTTGGCTATAAATTTTTTGAAGTCATCTTTAGATTATAATATAGATGGCATAGAATCATAGAATGGTTTAGGTTGGAAGAGACCTCAAAGCTCAGCCAGTTCCAACTCCTTGCCATAGGCAGGGACACCTCCCACTAGAACAGGTAGCTCAAGTCCTCATCCAGCCTGACCTTGAACTCCTCTAGGCTGGTTGTGGAGCACAGAATCACCCAATGTGATCGAAGACCACATTAGGTGATTCTGTGCTCCACAACCTCCTGGGTAACCTGTGCCAGTGTCTCACCACCATAGTTATGTAACAGACAGCAAATTAGGATGGAGACCTTGCACTGACTTTGCAGGAGGCATAAGTTGATGCTTATTCCAAAAGTAATACCTGCAGCAAATGCTCCTGAAATGACAACTTGGAGAACATTGTGAGATGTTTGCTGTGTAAGAGTTATTAAGAGACCCTTTGGGATAACCATCTTCAATTTGGCTCTGGAAAAACTTCAGCAATTGCTCAGAAAACAGGTAGTAAAGCAAACTACTGCCCTGTACCAAATTGTCAGCCTGCAGGATCTCAACAAGCAGTTACAGTGTGCAAGAGGTGGAATTCACAGAGCTTTTGTGAGGAAGTTTGAGTGTTCTTGGAGTTTGTATTAAATGCAGGGGATTATTTGTGCAATCACCAGTGCCAACTAGTTTCTTTCTTATAACAGGGATTCATTTAGCTGATTATATCCCCACCTGCTAGAAAGGGACTTTGTACCACAGCTTGTAGTGCTAGGATGTGAGGGAATGAATTGAATCTTGAGGAGAGCAGGTGCAGACTGGAGATGGGAAAGAAATTCTTAACAGTGAAGTTGATGAGACACTGGTTGTCCTGGGAGGTGATGGAGGCCCCATTCCTCCAGCTGCTGTGTCCAGCTGCTTCTTTTTGCTCACCTGTGAAGCTGCAGCAATGCCAGGAGCAGCTCTGGAAACCCTTTGAGCAGCATTCCTAGAGAAATTCAAGGTCAGGCTTGACAGGGCTCTGAACTACCTGATCCAGCTGGGGATGTCCCTGCTTACTACCAAGGGGTTGGACTAGATGACCTCTAGAGGTCCCTTCCAACCCAGTGCATTCTATGACCTTTACATGGGTATTAAAATTTTAGATAGACATAATTAAAACTTTCTAAACTCCTTTCATTCAGTATATATGAGGAGAGCCTATTACAGGAGAGTCTGTGGTCCTCCTTGACTGAGGAAAGGATGAATATATTACCTTCTTTAAACTGTGTCACCTCTGAAATCCCTGCAATGAAATAGTTAAGTTCAAGTGCTCCATCCCAATCAGTACTTATTTCCTGGCAAACCTGCAACTGCAGCATGACTTTGCCATGACTATAAACATTTCTATAGCAACCCAAACCCTTTCCAAGCTGCTGTAGAATTTTTGAAGGTGTCCTCATTTGTTAATAGAACAAATATTTGGAAGCTGACCCCAAAGTTTGCTTCCCAAAGTCCTTCTGGGCTTGCTCACAGCTGCGGGAGATGAAAAATGAAAGACTGAGGCTGTCAGCTTGAAAGTGCTAACAAAGCCTGATGATCCCTGCAATCAGCATTAATTCTCTTTTCTGTTATTTGATTATTTTTTTTTCAATTTGTTTTCCCCTATGTAATCAGCATGATAGTATTTTTATTGCTAGGTCATTCTTGGTATAGCTTTGTCCAGGTAAAATATTTGCAGATCTTGTAAAACACAGGGCTCCCATGCCAAATGCTTGTTGATACAGGAAGCTACGTTTTCTGTCTCAGCTCACACAGGTTATCTTGTTGGTTTTGGGGTTCTTTTTTTCCTAGCGCCCATTCTATCACACCACTCCAACAACAAGGAGCAGCAAAGGCTCAAAGCAACAGATTTACAGATCTGCCACAAGTTCTCTTTGAAATATTTGTTCACAAAATAGTATCAGGCAGTACCCAAAGCTCAAAGGGAATTCCGTGGGTATCTTGAAGCTCATTGCAGGCAGAGCATGTGCCAGGGCAGAGCAGGCAAAGCAAAAGCAGCAAAGGCTGTGGCAGAAGCCTCTTTATTGATTGCCTGAATGTAAATGGCTGCGGTGGGCACACAAACTCACCAATCAGAATGGCACTTTGCCAGACCTGACCATGGTAGGTGAAGTCAGGAGCTTGCTTGCTTTTACGTGGGAGGAACATGTCTGGGCAATTTTGGACCTTCAAAGTGGCTGTCTTCAAGCCTTTTGTGTTCTCCCTGTGCAGGAGTCCCTGATTTAGTGAGCTTTTTAAAAGAAGACCCATTGTGTGCAAACATAAAACGTGATGCCAAGTAGAAAGGTTTTAAATACATGTTGTCAAAGACAAGTCTTGAGTGTTCTGGTCAGAGGTGCTCATCTGCCTGTCTTGAATAATCACTGCAAACTCAATAGCAGCACTAAAAAGGGCCAGGTCCTACTTCAGAAACCACGGAGATGTCGTAGCACAATGGTGTTATTTATGCTTGTCCTTACTACAGTCCAGTTGCACATACTGCCTTTACCATCAGTTTGAAGTTTTGTAGCTTCTTAAATAAAGCAGTGAAGTACTTTTGCCATCCACCTTCTATATAGCTCCTCACAAGGCCCCACGTGCATTTATGGTTTCATTAATGGTTCCCTTAATACATCATGCTGTGGAAGGCCTGAAGTTTATTCGTTTCAAAATGTGTGCAGTCCCCATGGTTATTAATCAAACAAGGTAAAAACCTCAGAAGAAATAAATGAATAAAATTAAAAAGAGCCCCAAAAATTTCCTAATTCTAATGTAAAAGTGAGGCAGCCATAAAGCCAATGAATGCTAGGAGACAATTTATTAAAAATTGTCAATAAATGTAACCCCAACCCCCCCACCTTTTAAAAATCTCTGGAATCCTCCTGAGATTACATTCCTTTTCATTACAAAAGGGATTTAGTAGCAGGGAAAGAACCACTGCAAAATGATGCTGCTTTCATGCAAGATGGATGTGCAGCATCAGCAGAGAGCACTCCCACACTATTTAGGTGTCAAATGGTCTGTAGGCTTGTAAAGCTAAATGGGTTGTTTGAGAAGAAATCTGTTTGTAAAGGTGCCACAACTGTAGCAATAATGGCTCTTATGCCTTTCCTGGTGCCTCCATGCAACTCTTCTGCAGCAGACAGTTGTAACACTTCTGTGATTCTTCTGCGTCTTTGTTTTTGTTCTCCCCATAGAAATCTCTAGGTGAGTTATTCCCTGCCTTTTCCTAATGGCTGCCATGAAGTTTGCCAGCTCCTGGGCTGCTCTATGGATGGCAGTAGGTATTTCTACACAGCGAGGGGACGCTGCTTAGTAATTTAGCAGTGTCTTATTGGTCCTCTGGATTTTTCACATCCTTTTGGAGTGATCCCTACATCCAGACTAAAGTTCAAAGCACTGGAATGGGCTGCGCCTTCTCTGAAGACATTTGAAATCTACCTGAACATGTTCCTGTGTGGCATGCTCTAAGTGA
The DNA here is from genome assembly GCA_013396835.1 of Psilopogon haemacephalus. NCBI lineage: Eukaryota > Metazoa > Chordata > Aves > Piciformes > Megalaimidae > Psilopogon > Psilopogon haemacephalus. The sequence goes on from VWZI01022768.1 coordinate 565,814, forward strand.
TCTCCCTTGACAGGCTGAGGGAGTTGGGACTTTTCAGCCTGGAGAAGAGAAGGCTTCCAGGAGACCTTAGAGCAACCTTCCAGTATCTGAAGGGGGACTGTTCACAAGGTCTTGTAATGACAGGACAAGGGGGAATGGGTTCAAACTGGCAGAGGGGAGATTTGAATGGGATGTTAGGAGGAAGTTCTTCACAGTGAGGGTGGTGAGACACTGGAACAGGTTGCCCGGGGAGGTTGTGGCTGCTCCCTCCCTGGAGGTGTTCAAGGCCAGGCTGGATGAGGTCTTGAGTGTCCTGATCTAGCGGGAGGTGTCCCTGCCTATGGCACAGGGAGGTTGGAACTGGATGATCTTTGAGGTCTCTTCCAACCTAAACCATTCTATAATTCTATGATCCTGCTTTGGCAGGGATGCTGGACTAGATGATCTTTCCGTGTCACTTCCAACCCCTAATATTGTGTGATTCTGGGATTCTTCCACATTTTATTGCTGCTGAGTTCACCCACTTAAATCTTTAGCCAGGGGACACTAAACTAACATCTTTACTGTGAGAGTGATGAGACACTAGAATGGGTGGTCCAGGGAAGCTGTGGACTTCTCATTCCTGGAAGCATTTAAGACTAGACTGAAAGAAGATTTGAGCAATCTGTTCTAGTGGAAGGTGTCCCTGCCCATGGCAAGGCAGCTGGAACTAGATGATCTTTAGGTCCTTTAGAACCCAAACCATTCTATAAGACTTCAGTCCTAAAGTCTCCACAGCCCTTTCACATAGACCACTCCCATTGTCATTTACCTTTTCCCTTTGTTTCAAGCAGCTCTTTGGACTAGACCTGATTTCTGTGCACAGCATCTCCCAGTCACTGCAACCTCTGTAGCAAGCTGCTTGTTTTATACAACATATCTGTAAGCTAATGCAAATTCTAAACAAGTTCATATTTTATTTTGTGCAGCTTTCAGCCACAGCCTGCTCCTGCCAGCTGGCCTCAGAAGACTGATTTTCCATCACCTGCAGCTGGCCACACTTGCCAGTCTAAGGTTAGTGCTTATCACTGTTGTTTTAATGATATTGCATCTGGCACCACAATCCAGCTGGAATGAAAACAGTCGTTCATTTAATGGCATAGCTGTAAACAGGGCAGCTGAATGGAAGGTGAGTGACTTTGGCTGTGCATCAGTTTTGAGAGTCCTTGCTTTTACTGAAATTGCACCTCAAACATCTTCCTCTCAACCAAAGCCCTCTACATCCTTGGACCGTGTATGCACTACTCACTCCCTCCTCTGAATTAGATGCAGCGTTGGGGACTGCAGATGATTCTATTTCACATCTTCCTTGCACCTCTCCCTTCCTCATCGTTCAGGATTTTCTTTGGCTTAAACCTGTTTCTTTGTGTGTGGGTTTGGTGGGGTTTTGTTTATTTGTTTGGTCTGGGTTTCATTTTTGTTTGGGTTTTTTTTTTTTTGGAGGGTTTGTGTGGGTTTTTTGGGGGGAGGAGTTAGAGTTTTGCTGTTTGGGTTTTTTTTGTTGTTGTGGTGTTTGTTTGGCTTTTGTGGTTTGGGCTTTTTGTTTGCTTGTTTGTTTTTTCTCAAACTGTTCCAATTTGTTCTAATCACTTAGGGGGTCCAAAAGGCAGCATTTGGAAGTACCTTTCTAGTTTGCTCTCTCAGCGAACTCTCTTGTAACTGGGAACCTGGGTTCATGAGGAGTCATCTCCAAAACTGCAGATAAATGAGAAAGTTTTCACACCTGAGCTTTGAACTTCTTGCTGTGTATTTTCATGTGACTCCATGGTAGGGCTCTTCCAGTTTAATTTGTTTGGGATTACCATGTTTGTTCAACACTTCCAGCAGATGTCTAATGTTTCAGTTATTGTTCTTGGCAATGGTGTTTATCTTGCATTTCCTTTTTTTCCCTTCCCAGCATGATGGCTGACTCCCCCCTTTCTATTCCTTATCCTTTACCAATCCTCACTATTTCTGCACAGTGACTTGGTTTTCCCTAAATTCTTGTTCATGCCAGATTCTTTGTTAGGGATTCAGCTTAGCCAACAGTCTGAGTCACTCTGTGCTAACCGCCTTCTCTGCCTTGCTGTGTATCTCACTCAGCTGCCTCCACCACGTTTCAGATACCACATGTTGGCTCAGAAAACAAGAGGGTTTCATGCTGATCATAAATCTAAGTTGCTCTTTATTTAGTGACTTACTTCAGAGGTGCTGCAAATGCAACATAGACTCCACCTACGATATATAAGACGGTGTCATGGAGCATCCCTCTAATTCTCTCACCTTTTTGCATTCAGTTCTTAACAGGGAAAGTATCTGTAAAGTAGAGAGAGCAGTTTAAGCTCTATATTCCATGAGTCTTTAGTACTTCTGCAAAAGGCATGCTTAGTCTTTCTAGGAAAGATGTCTGTTTGCTCAGAGAACAGCCCAACTCTGTGCCAAACAGGCAGTCATCCTGATGAATATCACTTCCTAGTATGACTCTTACAGGTTGGTTATCTGTTCTGGGAAAACTTTCCCACTCTTTTCCTGTCCACTGAAAAAAATCCCACATTTTGAATAGGATTATAAAATCTTTTTGATGAAAAGAGGGGGCTGGATGCTGGACTGGGATGTAAGAAGCCTGACTTCAGACCTTAGAGGTATTGCAGAAATCCAGTCCAAGCCATGTTTGCCCACCATGGCTTCAGTCCTCAGAGGTATTGCAGAAATCCAGTCCAAGATATGTTTGCCCACCATGGCTTCAGTCCTTAGAGGTATTGCAGAAATCCAGTCCAAGATATGTTTGCCCACCATGGCTTCAGTCCTTAGAGGTATTGCAGAAATCCAGTCCAAGATATGTTTGCCCACCATGGCTTCAGTCCTCAGAGGTATTGCAGAAATCCAGTCCAAGATATGTTTGCCCACCATGGCTTCAGTCCTTAGAGGTATTGCAGAAATCCAGTCCAAGCCATGTTTGCCCACCATTGACTTTGGGTTTCCTCTGTAAGGTGATTCCTAGATGTTATTGTCTGCCTTGTCTATTTAAGTGGATTAGACTGTGGTATTCTTTGGTTAGTAGAGCAGGCTGTGGTATTCTTTAGCTACTGGAGTAGTAAATTCTCAGTACTGACGTCTCCAGATTTTGCATAAAATGTGCCCAGACTGGAAAAGCCTCATGTCCAGTCTGAGAAGGGCATTTGTTATGTAGGTGGGATTAAAGCTTGGTAGAAATCAGGAGACTGAGATTGCCCCACAGAGAAATTTTGTTGAGGGCACAGCTTGTGGAAAAAAAAAAAAAAACAACAAAAAAAACCACCTCTGTGTTTGACCTTGTTTCTTCTCTGCACATCCTTACTACTCTTCCTCAGCTTCAAAGGTCTAAAAGGAGACCTTAGAGCAGTCTTCCAGTACCTGAAAGCCAGGAAGGGACTTTTCAGAAGGGATTGTAGTGATAGGATGAGAGAAAGTGGATTGAAGCTAGAGAAGGGCAGATTGAGACTGGGTATTAGGAAGAGATTCTTTCCAACAAGGGTGGTGAGACACTGGAATAGGCTGCCCAAGGAGGTCATGGCAATGTTCAAGGCCAGTTTGGATGAGGCCTTGAGCAACCTGGTCTTCTGGAAGATATCCCTGCCTGTGACAGGGAGGTTGAAACTAGATGATCTTTAAGGTCCCTTCTAACTCAAAGCATTCTATCAATCTATGAAGCTAAAAGTCTAAAGACTGAAAGCCTAAATCAGTACTCTTTAAATGTCCTTTTAATACTCCAGGAAAAGTAACAAAGCTTGGGAGATACACAAGCCCAAAATTATTTGAAGAACTTTGTCATATTCAACTTTTAAGCCACGAGTTTCAGTTGATAGACAACTGTATTTTTTATATTATGTGAGCAAGGCAATATCCACTGATCTCAAGGCCTCCATAAATGAGAGCCACACCAACCAAAAATGGGATTTGTGCCAATCCTCTAAGTGAGAAGTACTTTTTGAAGGCATGGAAGTTAAGATGGAGATGGGTAGAGAAGTTATGCAGCAAGTCTATGACATGTTTATTATTCTGCATGGTACTCAGAAACCTAAACCAAACAGGAGAGGAGGGAAAGAAACAAAGTGAAGTAGCTAAACCAAACAGGACTGGAGGGAAAGAAACAAAAGTGAAGTAGCTAAACACAACAGGAAAGGAAAGAAAGAAACTAAAGCGAAGTAGCTAAAAACAGGAGAGGAGGGAAAGAAACAAAAGCAAAGTAGCTAAACCAAACAGGAGAGGAGGAAAAGAAGCTAAAGCAAAGTAGCTAAATCAAACAGGAGAGGAGGGAAAGAAACTAAAGTGAAGTAGCTAAAAATAGGATAGGAGGGAAAGAAACAAAAGCAAAATATGGTAGTTTGAGCGTTGTCAGTGGAAACCAAATATTTAAGAATGTTGAATTTCTTTTATTTTGTCTGTTTTAAATTAAATGTTGTATTTGGTTATATTGCATGTGCTCGATACCTATTTTATGTATATCTTTGATACATATTTTAGGTATAACTTAAAATGAGAACTTGAAAAGAGGGTCAGTAAAGATGGCAGAGTTCAGACTGACTTCTTTAACTATATTTCTGTATATTTTGTCTTCAGATGAGTTGCCTGTGTTTATTTAATTGTGACTTTTCTTTCATCTCCTGGACTTGCAACTTACCTGCAACTTGGAGAGGGACTTGGGGATATTGTTTGATTGACAGAACATGAGCCAGCAGTGTGCAGGTGGCCATGAAAGCCAATGGCATCCTGGCTTGGATTAGAAACAGGGTGGCCAGCAGGGACAGGGAGGTGACCATCCCCCTGTGCTCTCTGCACTGGTGAGGCCACACCTCGAGTGTTGTGTTCAGTTCTGGGCGACTCACTACAGAAAGGACATTGAGGGGCTGGAGCATGTCTAAGGAAGGAGAGCAAGGCTGGAGAAGGGCCTGGAGCACATGTGAGGATGTGCTGAGGGAGCTGAGGTTGTTCAGTTGGGAGAAGAGGAGGCTGAGGAGAGACCTCATTGTTCTTTACAGCTACCTGAAGGGAGGTTGGAGCAAGGAGGGTCCAGCCTCTTCTCCTTGGTGGAAAGCAACAGGACCAAAGGAAATTGTTTCAAGCTGTGCCAGGAGGGGTTCAGGCTGGATGTTAGGAAATATTTCCTCACTGAAAGTGTTCTCAAGTATTGGGATGGTCTGCCCAAGGCGGTGGTGAAGTCATCATCTGTGGGGGTGTTTAAGCAGGATGTGCACCTGGCACTTTGGGACAGAGTGTTGACCAGTTGGTGCTACATCAAAGCTTGGAGGTCTCTTCTGTCTGTTCTGTGATTCTGTGAATTCTCATGTGCTATTCAGCATTTTATCCCGGGGGCTTTTATTCTTTGCCTTTGACTATTAGAAAGCTTTTGATATTGCTATCACAGAAACAAATGTAGCAGAGCAATTATAAAACTATAAGTTGTTGTGCCAAAGCAATGCGAACTGTCAGATCTGGGAACAGGTCTGACAAAAACCAGGGGGGTGGAGAGAGCTGCTTGAGACTCATCATCTTCAACAATTCACATCATTATTCCTCATTGTGGATAATCGACGCGGGGGGGGGAGGGTGAAAAATTAAATATGCAGTTTTATTTAACCACAACGTTTTGAAGACATATGGAATTCTTTGTGAATAATTCATGCTCTTTAAGCTCAGAAGTGATGAAACAAAGGAAAGGTGGGGAATTCTACTGGGGCAGGGCAGTTTAGAAACAAAGCAGCGCCCTTGCTCCGTGTCAATGCAGCTGAAAAGAGGGATGTGATGGCTGGGACATCAGGAAAAGAAAAAAAAAAAAAAAAGAAAAAAAAAAAGAAATCTTGGCTAAAAAGTCTGTAGCAATCTACATGATCTCTTCTTCAGAAAGTGAATTATTCATTTTGTCCTTGATCAGTTCCAGTTAACATGTATTTGTGGCTCACAACTGTTTCTCTAAAGCATGAAAGTGACTCATAGGGGAAAAGAAAAGTCACAACTAGGGAGAAGAGCATCAAGCAAATTCTGTCACAATGTCAACTTCTCCATCTCATGCCCCTACCAGGCATCCTTGATTAAATAACTCTTTCAGTGACTCTGGCACTCACAAGTTATTTAAATTTTCCTTGCCTCTCAGTATATTGGTCTACCTATTTTTATTTTTTTTTTTACCAGATTAGACACAAAATTGAAACCAAAAAGGAGAAGAAATATTGGAATGCACTTGGGGCAGTTGAATAGCGACTGTAGGGTGAAGCCCAGGAGGGACAAGTGACAACTCTGTCATCTCATGCCAACTTTTGTGTGCTCTTTTCTGCGACTCTGCACCAGCAGAGCAATGTAGCTATTGATTAGTAATTTCTTTTCCTGTATCTGCAGATAGAATCCTAGTCTTGCAAGCAGTGGGATATGAGTCTTGAGGTCTTGGATCCTAGTCTTGAAGCCAGTGGGAATCTTTTGGTGCTTAAAAATCAATTCTTCTTGTTCAAGGAACGGTGACACTCTGTCCTCCTTCTTACAGTGGGGTGTGCTAAGCAGCTTGCCACTGCTGGGGAACCCAACTTTCTTCTGTTGCTCACATTCTATCAGTACTCTTTGTTCTTCCTGTTACATGAAGAAAAACTTTCTCCAGAATTGATATTTCTGTCTGTTTTGCACAGCCCTTTGGTGACTTCTGGGTCATATGTAAGATCCCTTTCATCTAACATTTTAAACTTCTCTGAAAACTGAACTCAAGCTGTTTATAGGCAGCATCCAGCAGATGAAATACTTCTGTATGTGATCCTATACAAAAGCAAAGTCCTTCTTCCCATATGTGCTAGGTGGCTGTTAGTGTATCTCTTCTTGTTCCCAGGGATGAACAATTTTGGCTACATAGGTGACTCAGACATGGGCTAGAAGCATGATGTGTCTGCTTACACCCTAATGCCAGATCATATTCACTACCTGGGTTGTAAAATGATGCTTGGCTGAGAAGCCAAATGGAACAGGAACGCATCAGTCTTTTAAAATACTGCTTTTACCACCTACTTGTTACTTTTTCTCCTCCCCCAAATATATATAGAAATAAATTAATTTGGTGGCGAGGTTCATCCCAATCAAACTCTGAACACTAAGCCATTTTGTGGACCACAGCAGAGTGACCTGCACCACTTCTTTTCCATTGTACACGTATGCAGAGAAGGTCGAGCAGTGAATTAGCAGGCAGGTTTGATGGTGCCAAAGACAACAACCTGCTTCAATACATTCTCAAATAATAGGCCATAAGTTATGTAAGCACTGAAATGCCAAGCAGCAAACATCATTGCCACTGCAAAATGGAATCACTGAATTCATCAGAAACTGCTAACCCTGGTGATATATTTATTTTGAAAGGGCTGAACAGTAAGTCTTTGCCACCAGCCTTGCTTTTCTTTCTGCCCATCTATCAGATGTCCTTGGGTTTGCTGATCACATTTCTTTATTATCATAGAATGGCTCAAGTTGGAAAGGACCTTAAAGGTCATATAGTTCCAACACCCTTGCCATGGGCAGGGACACCTCCCACCAGACCAGGTTACTCAAGGCTTCATCCAAGAATGGGGTGTTCACAACTTCTCTGGGGAACCTGTTCCAGTGCCTCACCACCCTGTGAGAGTCTTAAGGCTCTCCCTTGTTTGAATCAACAAAGGTAAGGATTGCTGTCTCCTTCCCCCAAACTCAGACAATATTCCTGGCTGAATGTTGAAGGAATGCAAATTATCAGAGAGACAGCACCTTTGCTGATGCTCCAGGATGGAAGTACTGTGGGCTTTTTGGGACTTTCCTGGGTTTCTGCCTGGCACTGGTATTCAGGACTTTCATGGCCACTGTCAGCTACCCAGAAGAGAAAAGACTTACATGTTTGTCAGGGGATGAACAGGTAAGCAGCACAAGCAGGGAGCAGAGGCCCTCCCCAGTGCTGCCACTGGACCCCTGCTAAGGCATGAGTGTGTGCAGTTCTGGAGCCCCCAGCACAGGAAGGACATGGAACTGCTGGAGAGAGTCCAGAGAAGGGCCACAAAGATGATGAGAGGGATGGAGCACCTCTGCTATGAGGACAGGCTGAGAGAGTTGGGACTTTTCAGCCTGGAGAAGAGAAGGCTTTGAGGACACCTTATAGTAACCTCCCAGTATCTGAAGGGGGCCTACAGGAGGGCTGGGGAGGGACTGTTCACAAGGTCTTGTAATGACAGGACGAGGGGGAATGGGTTCAAACTGGCAGAGGGGAGATTTGAACGGGATGTTAGGAGGAAGTTCTTCACAGTGAGGGTGGTGAGGCACTGGAACAGGTTGCCTGGGGAGGTTGTGGCTGCTCCCTCCCTGGAGGTGTTCAAGGCCAGGCTGGATGAGGTCTTGAGCAACCTGATCTAGTGGGAGGTGTCCCTGCCTATGGCACAGGGGGGTTGGAACTGGATGAGCTTTGAGGTCCCTTCCAACCTAAACCATTCTATGATTCTGTGAGAATGCACAGAAAGAATTCCTGGGGAGCTGCACCTGGACACTGATAAGACTGGGACTGGAAAACCTGTATAAGAAAGACCTGAGAATTGCCTGCCTGGAGAAGAACCCAGGGAGAAGAACCCAAGGAGCAACAACTCCACCAATTAGAAGATGAACTCCTGGCAAACTCTACAGAGCATCCCTGGACCATGCACATCGCTCTCCGCTCATCTGATGGTAATATAATCCCTGCTTGTCTCCCTTCCCTGCTCTTTTCCTCTCCTGATTTCTCTGTTGTTCCTTCCCTGCCCCCTCTTTCCCTCCGTTTTGTCCAACTTTATCCCTTAATGACTAGTTTTGTGGTGCTCTCTGGTCTCGCTTGTACCTTAATTTCACAGCACAGAAATCTATAAGAACAGGCTCTTGTTCCTCTGGACGGAGATCACGTTAATCTCTGGCCTCCAGACCTTGACACACCCTCACAGTAAAGAACTTCCTAATGTCCACTCTAAATCTGTCCTGCTCTCTTGTCCTGTCACTACAGGCCCTTATACACAGTCCCTCTCCAGCTTTCCTTCATCAAATCAAATAGGATAGAAAACAAAATTACAAAGTTCCACACACAGTTCTTCCACATCCTGTGCCCTCACAAATTAATTTGTATTTCTAGGCTTGGTTTCTGTCACTTTATAAATGGCATCAAACTCTGCCCAGACTTTTCTGTTTCCCGGGGGTTTTCTATCCTCTCTGGAGCTGAATTGGTTTCTTTCCATCTCCTGCTGCAGCCCCTTCCTGTGCTGCAGGGCTCCAGCCCTCAGCTGTGCTTCTTCTCTGCTGCTGCTGCCATACCCTGTGTGATCACAACATTATGTCCTGGAGCATGCCCAGATCTTCCCCAGGAAAAACATCATCTCCCTTCCCTTCAAAGGACTCTTCAAGTCCTGTTTCCTTACAAGATCATAAGCTACAACCAAAAAGAGCAAGGCAGATGCTTGCCAACCAACGTACTGCATGGGCTGCATCAGCTTTTTTTGCTGATGTGTCCTACCAGCAGTGATATTGCCTGTGGTATCTGGCATGCTGTAATCTCCCTAAGCCAGCTTGTGGCAGTGGGCATTACAGCCCTAGGAAAAGGCAGTGTACTTCTATGCAAAGCAATTTAATGCAGCACCCTGAGGAGGATGGACAGTTGCACTCAAGTGGAACTTCTCATTCCCAGTGACAAGCTTTGAGCATCTTGAGGCCAGGGAAAGAAACCAGCTCATGTACCTAAGTCAAGGGAGTCTTCTAGAAGTGGCAGCACCTTTAGAAAGGGTAGGAATTTCTATGCTAACCTGGTTTTACTTTTTTACAGAGCTTCCCAGAAGCTGTGGCCAGATAGTGTTCTGCTAATACAGGCTCACTTTAGACACACAAGGTCAAGGAGTGGATCGAGGGTTGCTCTGAAGAAAGAGGCATGGGGTGTTGATTGATGAGAAGCTCCCTCCCCAGGAGCCAGCAGTGCCTTCATGCAGCCCAGAAGGCAGCTGTGTGCTGGGCTGCAGCCAGAGGAGTGTGGGCAGCAGGGCAAGAGAGGGGATTCTGCCTCTTGACTTTGCTCTGCTGAGACCACACCTTGAGTACTGTGTCTAACTCTGGTCTTGCCAGCATAAGACCTGTTGGAGTGAGTCCAGCGGAGGGCCACAAAGATGATCCAAGGGCTGGAGCACCTCTGCTATGAGGATAGGCTGAGGGAGTTGGGGTTGCTCAGCCTGGAAAAGAGTCCAGGGGCCTTAGTGTTGCTTTCCAATACCTGAAGGGATGCTACAGAAAGGCTGCAGAGGGACTTTTCATAAGGGTGTCTAGCAGTAGGACAAGGGGGAATGGTTTAAAGCTGAGGGAGAGTAGGTTAGACTGGACCTTAGGAAGAAGTTCTTCATTACAAGGGTCTCTGGAATAGGTTGCCAAGGGAGATTGTGGATGCCTCCTTCTTGGAGGTGTTCAGGGCCAGGTTGGATAAAGTCTTTATCAGCCTGGTCTAGTGGAAGATGTCCCTGCCCATGGCAGGGGAGTTGGAGCAGACGATCTCCAAGGTCACTTTCAACCTAAGCCACTCTCTGATTCTGCGATATGCAAACTACCATCATCATTTATTGATGAAATCTCTCATAAACCTAATGGACTAAGTACAAATTAGGTTAAAACAAAATAAAGAAGCCAGGGCAGATATTAGTGAACAGAAAATTCATAGTCTGGCACAGCAGTTGGTCTCTGCTTGGCCTTTGGCAAATGGCATGGACATTAGGTAGATAGCAGGACTCAGAGGAAATTGCAGAGCTATATAAGGGAATGCAGTCGTTCCTATACTGGTTTTATACAAACTGCTATCAGTGCATTATTTTGTGGCACCACTAAAATTCACTGAATCATTATCAAAGGATAAAAAGCACAAAGTTGAAACACATCAGAAGTACCAAACCAAGGCATTTGCTTCTGAACATTTTCCTTGCTAAGCCTTTTTCTTTCAGGGAACTCTGCAGTTCCTAAGAACATCTCTTTCTTTTTCATGACCACAGATAGCTTTTAGGACAAACTAGTTCTGCCAAAAAATATGAATAAAACCCCCAAAAGTCTTCTTTTTTGCATTTTATCTCAATATTTCACTGAACAGAGAAATTTTGTTAAAGCCTCCAAAGCAAAGACAATTTGCAAATTAATTTCTCTACCACTCTGAAAAAAAAGAACTGTCAGAAGAGTCTGCCATGCCCCGTGGCATTGTGTTCCTGTAAGAGACTCTAGATCAAGGGACATGTGTACTCATTGAATGGCTTAGGTTGGAAAGGACCTTAGAGGTCATCTACTCCAACCCCCTCTGCCATGAGCAGGGACACGTCTCAACTAGACCTGGTTGCCCAAGGCCTCATCCAATTTAGCTTTAAACACCCACAGCGAGGAAGCATCTACAGCACCTTTGAGCAACTTATTCCAGAGTCTCACCACCCTCACACTGAAGAACTTCTTTCTAAGATCCAGTCTAACCCTAATCTCTCTCAGCTTCAAACCATTCCCCCTTGTTCTGTCTCTAGACACCTTTATGAAAAATCCCTCTGCAACCTTCCCGTAAGTTCCCTTCAGATATGGAAAACAGCTCTAAGCTTCCCCCAGAGCCTTCTCTTCAGGCTGAACAATCCCAGCTCCCTCAGCCTATCCTCACAGCAGAGATGTTGTAGCCCTTGGATCATCTTTGTGGCACTCTGGACTCAACAGCTTTGTGTCCTTCTTATGGTGCTTTTCATAGCTGAAGTTTGCTCTGATGATTTCTATGCCTGTGAAAATTTCCTAATATTGCATAAGGCAGGGCTGTTGTTCCATATCTTCATTCAGGTGATCTTCCTTCCTTCTTCTGCAAGCAAACTTGAAGTGAATGTTCAGAGAAACACCTTTTTTTTTCCCCCACATGTTTACTCCATACACCAGGAGTGGTGGTCTTTCAGTTAGGGATGCTTAGAAGTAGGTAAGCTTAATGAAAGAGAAGGGAAAAGAAAAGTCTTTGATGCATTTCTTCTACACAAGCTAAGCCAGCCTTTGCCAGTGGAAGCCCCTGGCTGAGGAACGTTGTCAAGCAAGTGTCCAAATTTAAGCATGAGCTGACAATGCATCAAATTTGCCACGGACTTGGCAAGCAGTGATTTCAACTGCTGGTAATGAAGCACTGTCCTTACTCAAATCTGGAGGCAGTAGAGATGGATGACTCAAGAGCTAACTACCAGAAAGATTCTCCCATTTCTACAACCTCTGTAGTTCAGTGCTTCAAATTTTACATAAGTGTATTGGGTTGAAGTTAACTACCCCTGAGCCCAAAAGCCCAACAGATGCTCAATTCAATTGGGAAGTAAAAAGGTATAAAACTGTAACAATAAATAGGAGGTAAAGGGTTTGTGTTTTTTTTTTACAGAAGGTGGGAGGAAAGGGGAACCAGAATGCAGGGTGTGGGGGAATGAGGAAAAAATTACAGAGAGGCTGGGGAGAAGGGGAAGGAAAGGAACAAAATACACCAAATAGAAATACAACCTGTGGGAGGCAATTGAGTCCAAATGATAGGATAGATGATTTTGATGTGGATGAAGGCAGGATGTAGGATTTTGAGGATGAAATGCCATTAGCTAAGAGTCCCAAATAAAATGGTGGTATCCTTCCACATGTTGGTTGAGGAACACGTAGTGGAACACGTGGTGACCAGCAGCAAGGGAGTTGCTCAGGCAGTCAGGGCAGAGAGAGAGCCAAGATGTCTCCCCTTTTATAGCAAAGTCCTTAGCAGGAAGCGGGAGGAGCTAACCATGATACGTGGGGGTAGGTCAGACCACCCCTTGGGAGGAATCAGAAGGCTCCAGGTGAGGCTTAACCCTTTACAATAAGGCAGGGAGTATGTCAGGGGGGAAACTTAGGAGATAACACAGAGTGTTCCAGTTAACATAGTAGGAGGTTCTCAGCTGTTATAGAAAGCTAATTGTGCTGGTTTGAACTAACTGGAGAATTTGAGTGAGAAATTAGACTATTGGCTGAGAGAGGAAAACACAATATGGCATTACTGAGAAAGGAAAATAAAAAAGTTGTTGTAAAAGTTATAACCAAAATATGGATAAGAAAGATGGTTCCAGACCTCACTGGGCTGTGGCTGCTTCTCTTGCATGGTTCCTTTGTCTCTCTGCCTTGGTAGTTAGTTTTCAATAATTCTACTAATTTCTTTCCTACTACTAATCCCCCTGGCTGATCTACCTCAGCTTATCTGCAGCATCAACAGGTGGTGAGATAAGATTGGGGAAGGGGGGAAAGGTGGTAGGGGGTGGTTGGTTACCCCTCTTGGGGATTTTGGTCTCTGGGACTGCTGTGGTGTTTCTGTATTATCTTTTCATGGTATATATCTGTAAATATCTGCTTGTATATTGTTCATTGCTGTAAAGATAAAGCTTCATTTATCAACTTCCAGTGTTCTGGATCCTAGCCTGGGCTTATATCAAAAGGTGAGGGGGCAGGTAACTGCCAAAGCACCACACTAATGCTCTTCAAGTCAGGAATGGCCTTTGTATCATTTCACTTCAACCTGCTGACAGTAGTCACACCAAGGGAGTGCCTGCAGGAGCAGTCAAAAGTGGACACCTAAAGCAGAGGAAGAGTAGGCAAACTTATGTGATAGCTTCTCTTAGAATTCTCTTAGCCTCCAAGTTCATACAGCTCTGGAGGTTTCCTGAGTCTCTCGTTGCTTGTTCATTTACCAGCCCTAGATCATTTCTCTTCCAGGTAATCATCCTTTTTCTTTTCACTGAATCACTGTTCACAAAATATACTGTGGGAAGTTATTGTTCTGTTAAAAACCCAGCTCTCCTAGCTTCATTTGATGCCTTAGTGCTTGAAACTTGGTAAAACTTGCTACAAAAGTTAATTTCCATCTATCACTCCTGTGCCACTCCATATTTTGTAGACTTGTAGCGAATTCTTTGAAATCAGCTCTTTCTTTCCAGCCTCTTCACCTTGGCCCTTTTATTCTAGCTAGTTTTGGGGGTTTTGTTTTATTTTGTTTTGGTTTTTTTTTGTCCAGGTCAGAATTGTCCCATTTCTCCCACACTTATTTCTCTTCCTTAAAGGACTTTGATGAAGGATTTTGTCAGAGGCCTTTTGGAAATACAGCTCTATCAGCTAGATTCCCCCTTTTCTGCTAGGATCTGTAAGGCAGCATTTCCCTTTGTGGTTCCTTGCAGCTCTGGCATTTTCCCATGCTTTGTAGCTCTTTTCCTTATAGCTTCTTCAGTGTTACCATCATGATTACAGGCCTGAGACATTCCAGGGACCTTTTGTTAAGGATTGACACTGCACACAGCCTTTAGATTGGAACACATTTAAAGTGGTTAACACCTTTACAAATTGCCATTAGCAACTCAACTACTTGGCTCTTGAGTTCTCTTAGACCCTCTTGGGCAACTGCCATTTGGTTTTTGCAGTAGGTTATTGCTCATCTGGAGCTGAGGTTAACCAGTGCAGTCATATTATCTGTCCTTGGTGCCTTCTTTGATTCCTTTCACAACAGAGCAGGCACTGTCACCAGCATCATAGGGCAGACAGCAAGAGATGCTGCCTAAAGGATATCCCTATTGCTAGAGAATCCACGGATGAGGCTCAGTGCCATAGTTTCCCTTCTATCTGTTCTAATCATGTTTCTGAAGTTAATTATTGTCCACAAGCCTCTTCCCATCCTCTTCTTGGGAGAAGAAAGCGTTTAAAAATAAATGGAAAAGCTGAACCTTTCTCTGTATCAAGCTTGACCCTGTGCCTGAGTCAATTCTCTTTGAAGGTGGCATCTTATTTCAGAATTAGGTTAAGCTGAGAAGTCAAATGCAGTTGGGACTGCAGATTGTTAGGGGTTGGAAGAGACCTTGAAAGATTGGGTCAAACCTCCCTGCCAGAGTAGGATCACCTAGGGCAGGTCACACAAGAACACATCCAGAATGAAAGTCTCCAGAGAAGATTTCACAGCCTCTCTGGGCAGCTTGCTCCAGGGCTCTGGCATCCTCACAGTGGAAAAGTTTTTCCTTATATTAAAGTGGAATCTCCTCTGCTCTAGCTTGCACCCATTACTCCTTGTTCTGTAATTGGACATCCCTGAGCAGAGC
This sequence comes from Psilopogon haemacephalus, assembly GCA_013396835.1. NCBI lineage: Eukaryota > Metazoa > Chordata > Aves > Piciformes > Megalaimidae > Psilopogon > Psilopogon haemacephalus. The sequence goes on from VWZI01022768.1 coordinate 580,909, forward strand.
CTGGCTCTGTCCTCCTGACACTGCCCTGCACATCTTTAGCAACATGACTGAGGTCACCCCTCAGGCTCCTCTGCTCCAAGCAGCAGAGCCCCAGCTCCCTCAGCCTTTCCTCAGCAGGGAGATGTTCCACTGCCTTCAGCATCCTTGCAACTCTGCGCTGGACTTTCTCAAGCAGTTCCCTGAGATCCTTCTTGAACTGAGAGATCCAGAATTGGACACAATATTCCAGATGCAACCTCACCAGGGCAGAGTAGAGGAGGAGGAGGACTCTCTCAACCTACTCAGCACAACCCTTCTAATCCACCCCAGGATACCATTGGCCTTCTTGGCCACAAGGGCACATTGCTGCCTCATGGGCATTTTTCTGCCCACTGGGGGCCCCAGGTCCCTTTCCCCTTCACTGCTCTCCAACAGATCAGTCTCTAACCTACCCTAGTGCGTGGGGTTGTTCTTTCCCAGATGCAAGACTCTCTGCTTGCCCTTGTTGGATTTAATTCAGCTACTTAGTGCATTCAGTGCTTTGTGTATGAGAAACGTTTGTTGGTTGGGTTGGTTTTGAACAAAACTAACACTCTAATCTCACCATGGGATCTGACGACTGAACAGAAGCAAAAAGTATTTGCTCCTCTACCTTGCCCTGCTGGCAGAAACGTGCCACAGTGCCCTCTGATAGATCAGCTGGAGACAAAGAAGAAGAAAAGGGTTGAAACAGAACCTGTTTATAGATGCAAAGCTTAACTTTGGTGCTGTCACCTCTGTACACGGCAGAAGTGTCACCTTCTCCTACACACATTGGAGAATGCTCCCTAGAACAGCTGTGGTCTGTCAGTGAGGAAAGTCAGCATTTGTAGTAAGATGTGAAAGTGTGAATATTGGCCACGATCAGCCTTGGGAACTTTTGCTGGCACACCTTCTGCCCAGAAGCTGGAGGCTTTCTAGTGCTCTGGCAGCTGATGCCACCTTTAGATTTGGGCACAGATCATATCTGGCTGGGTTCCTGGCTTGCCCTAAACTTTGTAGACCTTTATAACTACTCACATGCATTGATTTGTTATTTCTACTTTTTTTTTTTTTTTTTTTT
>VWZI01022768.1:583038-593807 GCA_013396835.1 Psilopogon haemacephalus
ACCAAACAGCAGCACAGCTGTTATGCCACCACAGCAGCATTGCATAACCAACCATGCAGAGGCTAAAGCTTTTCATTTCTTAAAATGATTTTTGGGGTCTGATGGGGGTTTTTCATTGGTGTTTTGGTTTCATTTGTTTGGGTTTTTTTTGGTGGTTTTTTTTTTGTGTTTTTTTTTTACCCCTGAGAATCTTTTTCAGCCATTTTCTTCCTGGTTTAAAATTCAGCTCTCTTCCCACAGCTCAGTGTCAGCCTCAGCATTTGGTAAAATCACTCCCATAATGAATTTGAATTGCAACTATTAGAGTGACCAGTGGCTTAATGGCTCAGCTGTAACTACTCCTTGAATCAGCACCCGGGTAATAAAGGAGCTGAGAACAGCTCCTCATCTTGTGTGTTGCACTACCTAAGGTTCCTGCAGGCAACCACTATTCCCTGCTACTTCAGATATTGTTTGGCCAGATAATGCCTTGCAATTAGGCCTTCAGAGCAAGCAATGGAAAGCTCTCCATAAAACCTGATTATGTTAGAGCCCAACAGTTCATCTGGATCACCATCCTCTGGGCTTTGCTGCCTTTTTGATGGCTCACTGTTGCTGCTCTGATCCAGAAGCAAGCTGTTTATCCGGGCTGCTTCAGCAGTGACCTCTGGAGTCCCTTAAAATCATAGAATTAGCCAGGTTGGAAGAGATCTCCAAGCTCATCCAGTCCAACCTATCACCCAGCCCTAGCCAATCAACCAGACCATGGCACTAAGTGCCCCATCCAGTCTTGTCTTGAACACTTCCAGGGACGGCAACTCCACCACCTCCCTGGGCAGCCCGTTCCAATGCCAATCACTCTCTCTGGCAAGAACTTCCTCTTAATATCCATCCTACACCTCCCCACCTTCACCATGCTGGAATTGTGCTGAGATTCTGTAAACCCAGCATCATGAGGAGGGTGGCAGCAGACTGAAGAGCTGCTCTGAGCTGAAGACATGTCATCTGTCCCAGGGGGCTGGTGGGCAGGTTACCACAAATCTGTTACCATTTTTTTTCCCCCACACAGTTTCATAGAATCATAGAATGGTTTAGGTTGGAAGAGACCTCAAAGGTCATCCAGTTCCAACCTCCCTGTGCCATAGCCAGGGACACCTCCTACTAGATCAGGACACTCAAGACCTCATCCAGCCTGGCCTTGAACACCTCCAGGGGGGGAGCAGCCACAACCTACCCAAGCAACCAGTGCCAGTGTCTTGCCACCCTCACTGTGAAGAACTTCCTCCTAACATCCCATTTAAATCTCCCCTCTGCCAGTTTGAGGTCTTCTGGTACACTGCACGGCTTTCAATTCGGGTAGCTCTACATCCATTGGGACTTAAACTGTGGCTTGCAAAGTGTCTTTGAATCCTTTGAATAGCAAGTCCTATGTAAATGTCAAGTGTGAAGAAGATCTGGAGACAAGAGGAAGTTGAGATGTCGACTGGGCTGTGAGGGGGAATCTCAGTGTACCTCTGTCCCTCTCCAGGCTTCCCCTGATGGATGCTGGTGAGTTCCCCAGGCAGCAGTGTTGCTTCTTCTTTGCCAGGTGACATCTGAACGTGCTGAGGAGCATAATGCAGATGCCAAAAGCAGCTGTGAGCGAGCCGTAAGCAGGTCAAGAGCCCTATCTATGCATTTACAATGTGAGGTGTAAAAGCACAGCTCCCTGGCTTGCACCCCTCTTGTGTACATCCTGTGCCTCCACTCCACCTCTAGGGATCATAGAATCAGTCAGGGTTGGAAGAGACCACGAGGATCATCCAGTTCCAACCACCTGCCATGTCCAAGAACATCCTACCCTAGATCAGGCTGCCCACAGCCTCTGCCAGCCTGGCCAAAAACACCTCCAGGGATCTGGCCCAAACCATGCCCCTGGGCAACCCATTCCAGGGCCTCACCACTCTCATGCTGAAGAAATTCCTCCTCACATCCAATCTGAATCTCACCACCTCCAGATTTGCTCCATTCCTCCTAGTCCTGTCACTGCCTGATAGCCTAAAAAGTCTCTCCCCAGCTTTTCTGTAGCCCTGTTCAGATCCTGGAAGGCCACAAGAAGGTCACCTCAGTGCCTCCTCTTCTCCAAACTGCACAGCCCCAACTCTTTCAGCCTGTCCTTATAGGAGAGCTGCTGCAGCCCTCTGAGCAGCCTCGTGGCCCTTCTCTGGACGCCTCCAGCATGTCCACATCCCTCTTGTCCCAGGGGCTCCAGATCTGGACACAGTACTGCTCTGCACCCTGCTGGATCCACCCATTCCAGGCTGTGGATGTGCCATTAGTTTCCAGCGTCCTCTGTAAATGGATGCTGGAAGCCTTTTCCGTGCTACAGAAATGGGGACAGCAATGAGCATTAGAATCGTGAGGTGCTTTGATAACATGGTAATGAGGGCTGTCAAGCACCTGAGCGAGATGGAGAAACTTCTTTTTCATCATCTGCAGAATCTCATTAGGCTACCAACCATGTCTGTCTTTGCCTTAAGAGCCATGGCAGGACTTTCTTTTCCTTTTGCAGAGACTTGTCACTCACCTGCTCCCTGCCTGCTGAGAACATTTGAGGGCAGATCAAGAAGCAGAGGCTCCTCTCTGTCATCTTCCATACAATAACCTCTTTCCTGGCCCAAAAGGAAAAAAAAAAAACCTATTCCAAGGAGGAATCTATCACTGGAGAGTTTTATAGCACCAATTCAAGCTTGCTGAAGCAACTAGAAGCTGCTGCTTTTTAATCTGGGCAGAACTCTAGCTGCATAAAGTCTTAGGCATGCCAAGCTCTCCTCTCAGTGCTCATTTGCTTGCATTTAAGTGCATGTGCCATTTTTCATTATTTTATACACTAAGGGGTAGACTCTGAAGTAATTTTTTTTTTTTTTTTTTTTTTGCCTAGTCTGGCAGAACCTCATTCCAGAAATAATAATCTTAACTTCAAGTGGAACTGCTTGTGGAAAAATAATACTGTTCAGCAGCAGCTGAGGAATCCCAGTGGGAAGAGCAGGGAAGAGTGGAAGAGGCAAATGGCTGCCAGAGCTGGGATCAATATTGAGGTTTTAATATTGCTCCAGATCAGCTACTGAGTGCACTAAAAAAAAAAAAAAAAAAAATAAATGTTTTTAATTTGCTGCAAAAGCTTCAGCAAGAGTAGGAAAGAAAAAACCTTGGATGCCCTTCTGGAGATGCTTTAAAACAATATAAATTCTTACTCTGTAATGTTAAAAAAAAAAAAAAAAGTCTGGGTATCTCTTTGGCTCCTAATTATCACCTCAGGCAGCTTATTTAGCCTACCTGTCATGGAGGTAGGAAGCACACAACACACTGTAACTCTTGCAAAGTAACTCAGCCACTTTTTTTTTTGGTCGTTTTTATTCTTCCTCTATCAATATTAATAACCTCCTCTAATTGCACAATGCTTTCACTTTTTTTTCCCTTCTCCTTTCTCTTCAAGTCTGCTACAGGGATTAGTTAGTCATTTGCATCTTCTTTAGAGGCCTTAACAAATGTTAATTTGTCAGTCTCATTTCTCCTCCTTTTTTTTTTCCTCCCCCTACCCCCCTCTTCTTTTTTGGTTGGGTTTTGTTATGGTTGTTGTATTAAGTGACAGAAGGAAATTTTCCCGGAAGGATGTTTGATGTCTTTCATGTATCACTCAGGGCCGAGCTCTTCCTTTTCTTTATGCAGAGAGGGTTTCTCCTAAGCTGTATGAGGTCAAGAAAAGGGAAGATACAGTTTTATAGATTTGCAGAGTACTTTGAAAATCGAGACATAAGCAGTAGAAAGCTAAGTGACCTGCGGTATGCTGTAAAGGTATTTCCATTTCAGACCTCTTTAATGTATTTTAAACACCTGGAAAGTTCAGCCAATCTGAGTGAACCTCAACTAATTTAGTTGTTCTGGCCAAGCAATAGGTTGTTAGCAAGCTGTATGCACTTGAGGAGTAAGCAAGTTTCATCCCCTCTACTCTGTCCTGGTGAGACCCCACCTGGAGTACTGCATCCAGTTCTGGAGCCCCTGGGACAAGAGGGATGTGGACATGGTAGAGGTGTGCAGAGAAGGGCCCCGAGGATGCTCAGAGGGCTGCAGCACCTCTCCTATAAGGACAGACTGAAAGAGTTGGGGCTGTGCAGTTTGGAGAAGAGGAGGCACTGAGGTGACCTTCTTGTGGCCTTCCAGGATCTGAAGGGGGCTACAGAAAAGCTGGGGAGGGACTTTTGAGGCTACCAGGGAGTGACAGGACTAGAGGAAATGGAGCAAAGCTGGAGGAGGGGAGATTCAGATTGGATGTGAGGAGGAAGTTTTTCAGCATGAGAATGGTGAGGCCCTGGAAAGGGTTGTCCAGGGTGGGTGGTTGGGGCCACTTGCCTGGAGGTGTTTGCAGCCAGGTTGGCAGAGGCTGTGGGCAGCCTGATCTAGGGTAGGGTGTCCCTGGACATGGCAGGGGGGTTGGAACTAGATGGTCCTTGTGGTCCCTTCCAACCCTGACTGATTCTATGATTCTGGGATTCTATGATCTTTAGAGGTGCCTCTGTAGTTCAGCCCTTGAAATTCCTCATGTGTGCTCTGCCATGCTGCTGTCTTTAGTAGAAGATGTTAATTACATGGGGCTGTGGAGGTATCACGAAGGTAAAATTTATTGAAATAATTTTAGTCCATAATAAATTGTACTCCAAATTATTAACAAGTTGAATTTCCATCAGCAAGGCATTTAGCTTTGCTGCTGAACTGCAGAGCTTCCTGGCTGGCAGGCTCATGAGATGGTGGAAAAGAAGCATTGCCAGTCTATTTTTTTTTCATGCTGATGAGCACTTCTCCTTTATTTATGGATTAAAGACTAATATCTGAGTAGTAGATTGTAACCATGCTCAAAAGAAACTGTCAGTGTAGGTTGGAGAGAAAGCATGAATAGCTGCTCTCTATTTTAAATGTCCTTGGGAGACATTTTTCACAGCCATAAGTAGAATCACAAAAGAAGTCAAGTGCAAAAGGAACCTCAGGAGGCCTCTGGTCCCACCTCCTGCTCGAAATGAGGTCAGCAGTGAGGTTAGACAAGGTTGCCCTGGGCCTTATTGTCTGGTCTTTCAAACCTCCATGGAAGGAGACAGCCCAGGCTCTCTAGCAACCTATCCTGCTGCCTGCCTGGCCTCAAGGTGAAAAATCATCTTTGTAGCTAGTTTGAATGTCTCCTGTTTTTTTTTTCAACTCATACCTGTTGCCACTTCTTTTCCCATCCTGTACCTCTACAGTGTGCCTGGGTCCACTTTTTGATCACCTCCTCACAGGCACTGGGGACTGCTGTTAGGTCCCCCCAGGCTGAACAAGCCTTACTCTCAGAGCTTCAACTCATGGGGCAAGAACTTCTGCACTGACCATCTTGGCAACCTTCCCTGAGGTGCCCCCATACCTGTCTTCTGCTGGGCATCCCAGACTGGGTGCATTCCTCTTGATGTGGTCTAACAAGTGCTTTGTAAAGGGGAATAATCCCTTCTCTTAAGGCCTGGCCAGCCAGCATCCAGCCCTTATCACTGCAGGGGACTTGCCCCAGCTCTGGGGCTTTGCATTTGTCCTTTTTGCATTCACTGAGGTTCTCCTGGTGTTAACAGGAACAAACTGTGGTGATTGTTGTCTGTAGGCAGGTCTCCTTGACATGACAGCTGGGCCAGGTTTCTCTTGCCTCACATCTTTGGCCTTCAGATATGCTTTTCTGGCTGGGAAAAGTGTCGGGGAAGAATATAGGATGCAAAGTGTGATGCTAGGCAGGCTTCAGTGTCTCCTGTGCATTATTTTGGTCTAGTCAAACCCACTCATGAACAGTGCAAAGAAAAAGTACTTCTATAACTGTGCTTCTGCAGACATGCAATAGAAACCTAGCAGATGGGCCATGTCTTTTATTATCAACTGGGGCTGAACAGACCTGAACCTGGGGAGCAGTACTAGATGGAGTGGCAAAGACTGTTCTCTGACTCTGTTCTCTGTTGTCTCTTGCATATGTTACCCATGGTCCAAAAATACATGAGGTGCCTATATCCTCAGATTGCCTTTGAAAAATCATCTAGATAAAAGGCTGGGTGGGAGGTTGTCAGCAATCAAAGCCACAAAAGTATTGGGACAGAGTGAAATGAAGAATGCCATCTATGGCAGCCAGGCTGTGAAAGCTGGAGCTGTTCATTCTGGAGGAAAGAAGGCTCTGGGGAGACCTTAGAGCAGCCTTCCAGGACCTAAAGGGGGCTAACAAGAAAGCTGAGAAGGGAGTTTTTACAAGGGCTTGTGACAGAACGAGAGGGAATGGATCAAAGATTGAGGAGGGCAGATTTAGACAGAAGATTAGGAAGAAATTCTTTGCAGTGAGGGTGGTGAAACACTGGAACAGGTTGCCCAGAGAGGTTGTGGATGTCCCTTCCCTGGAGGTGTTCAAGGCCAGGCTGGATGAGGCCTTGAATACTCTGGGCTAGTGGAAGGTGACCCTGCCCATGGCAAGGGGGTTGGAACTAGATGATCTAAAAAGTCCCTTCCACGCCAAGCCATTCTATGAAACTGTGATTGCCCTTCTCCCATAAACTGTAGCAGAAGAACATACTTGCTGCTGAGAAGTGCTGGGCAGTGCCCTTCCCCACTCAAACAGGGCCACTTACACCAGATGCTGATTAGATTTTAAGGAGCAGGAGGTAGAGAACAGGAGGGAAGGAAGGAGGCAGTCATTGCTGCATGGAACATAAACCCCTGTGGTGTGCTGCTCTGTGGTCTGCAGAGATGCTATTTGATAAGGGAACTAAGTCTTGGCCAGTTTTGGAAGTCCAAAGGCAGACAATCCCAGGAAATCTGTATGAGCATCATTCAATCCCTGCAATTTCTAATCCCTCTACTGGTGTGTTTTCTCGAGCGAATGCACTCCCTCTGGTGGGTAATTTACTGGCTCCATTTCACTCTCTTTTTCAGAGTTAAGGTTTCACGCCAGCAGCTGGCTTGAAGAACTGAAAGAGCAATAAGGCACTGCTTTTATTAGGCCAATTTAATGTTTTACATTCTCAGTGCCAAGCACACAGATAGCCTGCCCGTTCAGATGCATTTAAAAGATAATCCTCAGTCGTGGAGAAAGAGGAAGCTAAAACAAATAGAAGAAATCTATTCAGAAATACTATTGCTGGAAAGAAACATAAACCATTGTATTTTTAGCAAGCAAATGGTCTAGTGGCCCCAGTGAGCTGCTGGTTTAAAACCCAAGCTGCTCACTCTTGTAATGACAGGACGAGGGGGAATGGGTTCAAATTGGCAGAGGAGAGATTGAAACAGGATGTTAGGAGGAAATTCTTCACAGTGAGGGTGGTGAGGCACTGGCACAGGTTGCCCAGGGAGGTTGTGGCTGCTCCCTCCCTGGAGGTGTTCAAGGCCAGGCTGGATGAGGTCTTGAGCGACCTGATCTAGTGGGAGGTGTCCCTGCCTATGGCACAAGGGGGTTGGAACTGGCTGAGCTTTGAGGTCTCTTCCAACCTAAACCATTCCATGATTCTATGAAAAAAATCCAATCTATGATGTGCCCCAAACTCCCTTTTCTTAATTTCCTCTCGGGTGTGGTGTCTATCTTGCAGTTATGTCTCACACTGCAAGCATTTCTGGGTAGAAAAGACCTTTTCCTGATGACATCATTGTAGTCAGGACAACAGATGGGAGTCACAGGGAGAAATAGCATCCCCTGTCCTGCCTGCCATGACGATACCAACCCATAGGGAGAACCTATAAGCTGGACGCCATCAGAAGAGTGAGAAATCTCCACTCTGTGAAAGGTAAACTTCTTTTGGGTGTGGTGTGCATGTCAGCTGTTCATACAGGCAATTTCTTTGCCCACACTTCTTTATCGAATGCTTTTGGTTAGGCAACGTGTTACAGTGGCACTCAGTCATTAAACACTCTTCTGAGTAATTAAACAGTATTCAGGATCATGGTGGTGTTGGGTTGATGGTTGAACCTGATGATCCTAGAGGTCCTTTCCAACATTATTCTCTGATTCTGAGGTTGAGAAATGAGAGCAGAAAGAGTATTCTTTATCTTACATGCTTAATTATCATCCGTCAGGTTGTGTTTCAAAAAAGAAGAATGCAGAAACTGCTGTGAACTCATTTGCCTCTAGGTTAATTCCCTCCACCACCTGGTAAGAGTCCTGCCTTATGAAAAAGAGCTGTTCCCACACCTCCAACAGCTGGTTTCAGATCTTAGGTTGTCTGTGTCTGCACCACAGAGGAAACATCTAGATTCATTTCAGTGCACTTAGAGCAAGTTTGGTGAAGGCAAGAGGGAGAAAGTTGGGACGGTTCCTTTTACTTCCTACCATATCCTCATCAATCCTCATCAAGTGCACAGCCAGAGACACAGGCTCAGCACTTGCAGAATCAGACCAATGCTAATTTTAGAGCCCAATGTCGATATTAAAGGTGAGTCCTATCAACCAGACACTTTCACTACTGTCTTGAAAAACGTTCTCTTGGTGACCCATATAACCTTGAATTAATTGTTTACCCCAGAACCCATCACTGTTGCGTTTCTGTCATAATTTGCTTAATTGCATGTCTGTTGCTGAAGCGCTTCAATTTGGGGAAATTTCTGTTTTCTTACTCAAGCAAACAGTTTACACACTCAAAACCAATTTGCCAGCTGGAGCATAGTTCTTTTGTAAATGGATGCAAAGATAAGGCCCTTATAAATATCTGAAAGCATCATCTTCTTTGCCTTTATGCTGTCAATGACAGTGCCTCACAGTCAGCCATCTCCATGGAGCAGTCCTTGCTTGAAGCACAAGATGCTCTAAAGGTGAGAGAGTGGGTCTAAAAGTCATTTGGAGGTAGTGCTTGGGGATGTGGTTTAAGGTGAACCTTGTACGAGAGGGGTGTTGGTTGGACTTGGTGCTCCTGAGGGTCTTCTCCAGCCTGAATGTTTCTGTGATTCCTGAGGGTCAGAAATATTACAATCTGCTTCATCAATACAGCTGTCCATTTATACTGAGCTATTCCAAGATGAAGAGACATGCCAGTGCTGTTGTCCCCATCATAAGAGGGACATAGATCTTTTGGAGCAAGTCCAGATGAGGGCCAAAGAGATGATCCAGGGGCAGGAACTCTTCTTCTATGAGGGTAGGCTGAGGGAGCTAGGTTTGTTCAGCCTTGAGAAGACTCCAAGGGAACCTTATAATTCTCTTCAGAAATCCTACAGAGAAGCTGGAGAGGGACTTTTTACAAGACTGTCCACCTGCAGCACAAGGGGGAATGGATTTAAATTGAAGGACAGTTGGTTTAGGTTGGATCTTAGGAAGAAATTCTTTGCTATGATACTGGCAAGTCTCTGGAACAGATTGTTCTAGAGAGGTTGTGGATATCCCCTCCCTGGAGGTGTTCATGGCCAGGTTGCATGGGTCTATTTGAGAGTCATCTCTGCCCACAGCAAGGAGGTTGGATTAAATGATCTCTAAGGTCTCTTCCAGACTAAGCCATGCTTTATGTTGTTTTGTAACAAAAAGGTCTTCTGCTCTGTATATTCCTCAAGCCACTACTTTCCTTTTGCTTGTTTGTCATGCTTGAGTTTTTTTTTTTGTTGTTTTGGTTTTTTTTCCAGCCTACAGCTGTAGAAACTAGAGACTTGCTATTGCAAAGACAAAACCAGAAAGGCCTCAGAAGAGTTGTCTTCCTGGCATTTCTTTAGACCCTGCAGCAGCCTACAGCAATTGTTTACTGAAGTGGGAATTTGTTTGATCATAGGATGGCCATCTGACGTTTTCATCCCATTGAATGGGAAGGAAATGAAAGGTTCTGCTTATTTCAGGAGATCTTGCATGTCTAAGACCTTTGAAGAGAAATGAGACTAGAAGGATGGATGGATGGATGGATGGATGGATGGATGGATGGATGGATGGATGGATGGATGGATGGATGTCAAGACAGATGTGTGTGTATGTGTGTGTGTGTGCGTGTATACATACACACACATCTATATGAGGTCTTGAGCGACCTGATCTAGTGGGAGGTGTCCCTGCCTATGGCACAGGGGGGTTGGAACTGGATGATCTTTGAGGTCTCTTCCAACCTAAACCATTCTATGATTCTATGAGGAAAAATTCATTGACACTTTAGTAGTATCTTTTTCTGGCAGTCACTGACTTGATGATCTCTGGAGGTCCCTTCCAACCCTTAACATTTTGTAATTCTGGGTTTCTGTGAAACTGATTTATGAAACAAGGTTGATCCAAGTTCTGGAGCACCTTTGCTATGAGGATAGGCCTAGATAGATGAGGTTGTTCAGCCTGGAGAAGAGAAGACTCCAGGGGGACCTCTTAGCTGCCTTCCAGTACCTGAAGGGAACCTACAGGAAGGCTGCAGAGGGACTTTTCATAGGGTTTCTAGAGGCAGGATGAGGGGTAATGGTTTGAAGTTGAGAGAAAGCAGGGTTAGAATGGATCTTAAGAAGAAGTTCTTAATTATGAGGATGGTGAGACTGTGGCATGGTTTGCCCAGTGTGGTTGTGGATACCCCCTCCCTGGAGGTGTTCAAGGCCAGGTTGGATGAGGCCTTGGGCAACCAGGTTGAGAAGCATTCCTGCCCGTGGAAGTGGGGTTGGAGTAGATCTCTGAGGGTCTCTTCCAATCTAAGCCATTCTGTGATTCAGACATCTTAGCGAAATGTTTTACAAATGCAGCTAAATGAATATCCTGACAACTCATTATGAGCTTACCACTGTTAAGAGATTGTCATCATTTCTCCTTTTTTTTTTTTTTTTTTTTTTTT
>VWZI01022768.1:593833-612550 GCA_013396835.1 Psilopogon haemacephalus
TTTTGGTGTAAATATCTCTGCTCTTATCTTGAGCAGGCTTAAATGAGCAGGGAAAAATAACAAATATTTTGTGGCAACATTCAGATAACTCTCAGGATAACACAAAGAATTAGCTGAATTAGCTTTAAAAAAAAACCCATAAATCCTATGCAACTCCTTTCAGAAACCTCTACGTTTTGAGGCTTGTTTTAACTCCTAGAATTAGCTTTGAAAATCCCACACAGGTCCTTTCAGGGACCTCTACATTCTGAGGCTTATTTTAAAGGTGAGAATGGTGGAATCTTGCAGCCAGCACGTTGCAGAGAAAAGATGCTGCCTTGTGCTTCATTTGCTTATGCTTTTTAATTATGCAAGAGGAAAAAAAAAAAAAAGCCCAATAAATTAAACCAGCCAGAGAAAGACCAACCTAACAGCTGCTTTTAATAAGATTAAACTCCTTCTGAGAAACTTGAAGTCATAGAATCATAGAATGGTTTAGGTTGGAAGAGACCTCAAAGATCAGCCAGTTCCAACCCCCCTGTGCCATAGGCAGGGACACATCCCACTAGGTCAGGTCGCTCAAGACCTCATCCAGCCTGGCCTTCAACACCTCCAGGGAGGGAGCAGCCACAACCTACCTGGGCAACCTGTGCCAGTGCCTTGCCACCCTCACTGTGAAGAACTTCCTCCTAACATCCCGTTCAAATCTCCCCTCTGCCAGTTTGAACCCATTCCCCCTCGTCCTGTCATTACAAGACCTTGTGAACAGTCCCTCCCCAGCTCTCTTGTAGGCCCCCTTCAGATACTGGGAGGTTACTCTAAGGTCTCCTCAAATCCTTCTCTTCTTCAGGCTGAAAAGCCCCAACTCTCTCAGCCTGTCCTCATAGCAGAGCTGCTGCAGCCCTCTGATCATTTTCGTGTCCCTCCTCTGGACTCTCTCCAGCAGTTCCATGTGCTGGGGGCTCCAGAACTGCACACAGTACTCCAGGTGGGGTCTGACAAGAGCAGAGTAAAGGGGGAGCATCCCCTCCCTTGCCCTGCTGCCCACAGCTGCTCTTGCTGCAGCCCAGCACACAGTTGCTGTCTGGGCTGTGTGTGCACACTGCAGGCTCATGTTGAGCTTCTCATCCACCCAGACCCCCAGGTCCTTTTCAAGTTCACCAGAATTACCCAGGGTAATCCAGCTCCAGCACTCACTTAGGATGCACGTGGTCTAAAAGCTCTGTCAGCCTGAAACAGCTATTTACAGTTCAAAAGACAAACAAAACAAAACAAAACCACTAACCAAAACAGCTAAAACAATATCAAGATGACAGAGCAAACCTAAGGAAAGTGAAGCCCAAAGCAAAGGAAAACAAAATACAAAGCAACGAAACGAAGGCAAACACCTCACGACCCTCCCTCTCCACCGAGAAGAAGGCAAAAAGCCAACCCCGAATAAATAAATCTACAACACTCCCACACATACTTTTGTAGCTCAAAATTCTCAGTTCAGGTGCCTTGGATACAAAGCCTTGTTGCAATTAATAGCCTGCTTCAGCGTAACTCAGAGACAGGAAACAGCGAGGCCCCTTCCTTAGGGATTCACATTTGTAGCAAGAAAGACATTTTAGCTCAGTCCAAAAAAAAAAATAATAAAATAAACAAAACAAATAAGGACTCAAAGATGAAGTTCAACAGGATCACAGGACGTTAGGGGTTGGGAGGGCTCAAGGAGATCATTGAGTCCAACACCCCTGCCACAGCAGGACCATACAATCTAGCACAGATCACAGAGGAACACATCCAGACAGGTCTTGAAAGTCTCCAGAGAAGGAGACTCCACAGCCTCTTTGGGGAGCCTGTTCCAGTGCTCTGGAACCCTTACAGTAAAGAAGTTCCCCCTTGTGTTGAGGTGGAACCTCTTTTGCTGCAACTTACACCCATTGTTCCTTGTCCTATCAGAGGGAGCAAGTGAGAAGAATCACAGAATAAGTCAGGGTTGGAAGGGACCACAAGAACCATCCAGCTCCAACCTCCCTGCCATGGGCAGCGACACCCTACCCTAGATTAGGCTGCCCACAGCCTCTGCCAGCCTGGCCAAAAACACCTCCAGGGAAGTGGCCCCAACCACCCCCCTGGGCAACCTCACTACTCTCATGCTGAACAACTTCCTCCTCACATCCAATTTGAACCTCCCCACCTCCAGCTTTGCTCCATTCCCTCTTGTCCTGTCACCATCTGATAGCCTAAAAAGCCTGTCCCCACCCCCTCCTGACCAGCCCTCAGATGATGATGTTCTTTGAAGTTGTTTTGCTCCTGTTTTGGGTCACAAATAGTCAATCTATGTATTTCTGGTTGGTTTCTTGTTTTGGCTTTTTTTGTCCAGGTGGTGAAATTAGTTTACTAGTTCACAGGGGCTCCAGGGATTGTGGCGTTTGGGTTCTTACCAAGGTGCCAAGGGAAAGAGGAGATGAATCAGCAGGCACATGAGGAATAATTACAGCTGAAAATAAAAGAGGTGCTATTTAGCTCTGGCTTTAGGACTATATGGCTTTTAACCTATCAGGGAGAATTTATACCCTGTAAAAAATATAACACGTTTCTTTTGCCTAGGAGCAACACAAAAGCAGAGGCTCTTGGATCCGTGAAGGGAAGCATAAATAGTGCTTCTCCTTCAGGGACAAAAGACTCTGGGCTGGAGAAAGTAAAAATGTTTTGTTGTCCCTTGGTCTTACCAAACAACTCATGCAAAGTATCATGGCTGAGAGGGAAGGACCTTTTCCTAGCACCAGTACTGGACACAGATGTGCATCAGAAGCAGCCTGGTTAGTTCAGCTGAGGCCTGTGATTTCAACACCATTTAAAATATAAAATGCTTCAGTCGTGGCAAATCATCATTGCTCATCTCCATCCCTACTCTGAGGCCATGAGGGGTTTGGGTCCATGAACTTCAGTTCAGCACGTTTCAACTTGCTGAGAAGTCATTCCCCGAAAGCCACGTGGTTCTTCCTGGTTTTCGGGGCGGATCATCCACTCAGGGAGTTAGTCTGGGAGGTCTCTGCACTCCTCCCTTGGAGATGAAAGAGATGGGCACAGATGTGGAGGCAGGGATGTCTCCAGTCCTCCCTTGGTTGCTGGTTTTCCTGGTGGGCTGCTCGGGATCCCAGCAGCACACCTGCCGCTGCACAGGCAGGGTCTTCATTTGCCAGGAGAGCAAGGTCACCCAGGTGCCCCAGGATATCCCTGCCAACACCACCGAACTGTAAGTAGGGAGAGGGACTGCCTGCCAGGAGATGCCTTCCTCTGCTTCTCAAAACAAACTGCTGCTTGGCAAGCCAAGGGTCGGGTTTGTAGGGAGTCAGTTTGTAGCAGAGTTACGGCAGCTGTTTGGAAAGCAGAGCCTTTCCTCCAGCGCTGCCTTAATTACATCTCAAAGCTCCTCTCCGTTACTCTGCCTCTGCTGGTTTTATGATCTCCGCTAAGAAAAGAGACAGCAAAGCACAGACTACATTTTAAGTAAGCTTCCTTGGTGCTGTGACAGTAATTTGAAGCATGGAGTCTAAGCTTTCCTTACAGCTTGCCTTCGAGTTGTCGAAACATGTAGTAGTGCGGCTCGGCTGCCCCAGACAACTCGATGAGGAGCTTTTGTGTGTGTGTGCTGTGGGAGCTTTCCAAAGGTTAGCTCTTGTTTGCCAAGAAGCAGCTTTGTGCTTCCCTTTTCTGAAATCGCAGAGGTATTAAAAGAAAGGACTTTGATAAATATCCAGAGCCATCCTTCTCTATCGGAGGAGCAGCGCAGCTGCCATGGGAGGGAGTGAACAAGGTAAAGATACCATAGAGCGTTGCTCCAGCAAGGGCTTTATCTGTCTTAGACCTTCTCTTTGTTTTCCATGAAGGAACATCAGCATTACTGTGTGGCAGCTCTTTTCTGTGTCAGTAGGAGAGGAATGTAGAAATGAAGTCACGCAATGGCAAGCATTAGCTGTGCAAGGAATGGGTTTCGCTGCATTTTTCATTTTTAAAGCAGATTCTACTACCCCTTGCCTACCCCCACAGCCTTCTGACATTGTTACGACCTAAAGCAAAAGGAGTAGTCCTAGATAAAGCCTTTGATTGATAACTGGAGTGGCAAGTTTGGAGGGAGGATACGATGAAGAACGTTATGCCACTAGTTGGGAAAAAAAATCCCCCTATCCTGATTTTACAGGCCACAGTATATCCCCGGTTTGCTCAGGGTAGAAGGTTTGTGGTCCTTATTATTCTGCAGTTTTCCTAGGATAGAAGTTTTGTTTTCTTTGGGAAGAGTTGCTGTGCTCGCTGAATAAATAGACTGCAGCGAGAAGTTGAGAAAAAATGGCTGAATTAACCACAGAAGGTCAGGAAAAGTTTAAATCATTCTCACAACTAGAGGGAATAATAATCCATCTGTGACTCTGGCCATCTAAAGACTGAGCGAACTGTGCTGCAGGCAGACACTGCTAATTTTGTTTAATTCTGCTTTGATCGTTTCCTTAGATCACCCAGTTAAGGTCTGCCTCCTAGGGACTGAGCAAAAGCACTTTGGCAATTCTTTCTGCAAAGAAGCAGGGGTTTCTATCACCGAAAGCACCTGCTTGTAAAATGGGATTTTTGTTCACAGCGGATCCTTCTTAACTCCTGGAGGGGTTGGTTGAGGATGGCAGTTTGTGAGCTGCTCAGCACAAACGTGTTCCCTGGAACAGGCAAACTACGACCTTAGTGTGACTGAAAACGGTGACTGAATCTTTTCCTCTGTGCAAACATTGCACTTAAAATCTCTCAACTTGATTCTCACACCGACTCCTGATTCCTTATGAGACAGTTCTGGACCCATTCAATCAGTAGAGCCCTGGGAGCAATCTCAACATTGTAGAATTTTTTTTTTTTTTTCCCCCTGAAAACTATGGAGAGTTGTGTTGAAAATAGCAAATGTTAGTGTTACCAAAAGCAGGTACATCAGCTGGTGAGCTGTTAAGTGACAGATGAACCTTAGATTTTCTTTTTTTTTTTCCCCTTTGGGGTCAAAGGGGGACTCTAGGATGGTGCCTTCCTATGCATCCCTCTGCTGAGTGCCCCAATAGGGTGATTGAGGTGACTAAAATAGACCTCACTGCTCCAGGTGCTGTTGCAAATACACTCTTGGTAATAGAAAAAGCTTGCTTCCTATTTCTTCAAATAACTTCAATGAGTCAGAGGGGTTTTAAAAGCAGGGTAGTGGCCTGAGCTTAAATAGCTATGATGTCTAAGGACACTATATAGGACCCTGTATAGAACACAAACAGAGACTTCTTGCTAAGTACAGCTGCTGCAATGTACTTCTGCCACTTAAAAGCTCATTCTGGGAGTGCTGGATGCAGTCTATTCTCATTTGTCGTAAAGGAGGGAGACTTCTCCAGCACACTTAGAGCTCTTCACCTTCTCTTATGTGGTCTTGGTAGCCTTCCTAAGCCACCGAGTGCCTTGCAGATGTTGAAAAACATGGTGGTGAACTCTCTGAAGGGAGAGCAGGAGCCTGATCAGCCTTGAATGTTTCTCCTGCTGCTGTATGTCTCTGTTCAACTACAGCTGTTTCTTAAGTCAGGAAGCTGGCATGAAGCAGCCAACTCTGTTACCTGCAGGAAAAGTCAAGATAAGGGTAAAACTCTTCCCCTCAACAACCATTATCTCTGTGTCTTGTCATGGTAGATTTTTTTCTTTTGTTATTATCATTATAGAGGAGGTTTCAACACAAGGAAAAGCTTCCTCATTTTGAGGGTGGCAGAGCACTGGGTCACACTGCCCAGAGGGACTGAGGAGTCTCCTCTGGAGACTTTCAAATTCCACCTGGATGCTGTGATGCAGTGCAACCTGATCTAGGCAAACCTGTTTTAACAATGGGGGTTGAACTAGATGAGTTGGACCTGGAGTGCTGTGTGTCACACCTGAAGTCCTGCATCCAGTTCTGGAGCCCCTGGGACAAGAGGGATGTGGACATGCTGGAGTGTGTCCAGAGAAGGGCAACAACGATGCTCAGAGGGCTGCAGCACCTCTGCTATGAAGACAGGCTGAAGGAGGTGGGGCTGTGCAGGCTGGAGAAGAGGAGGCTCCCAGGTGACCTTCTTGTGGCCTTCCAGGAACTGAAGGGGCCTACAGAAAAGCTGGGGAAGGACTTTTTAGGCTATGAGGTAGTGACAGGACTAGGGGGAATGGAGCAAAGCCTGGAGGTGGGAAGATTCAGATTGGATATGAGGAGGAAGTTGTTGAGCATGAGAGTGGTGAGGCCCTGGAACAGGTTGCCCAGGGAGGGCCACTTGCCTGGAGGTGTTTGCAGCCAGGCTGGCAGAGGCTGTGGGCAGCCTGATTTAGGGTAGGGTGTCCCTGGACACAGCAGGGGTGGTGGAACTTGATGATCCTTGTGGTCCCTTCCAACCCTGACTGATTCTATGATTCTATGATCTCTAGAGGCCCCTTCCAAGCTTTAGCATTCTGTGGCTATTTGAAAGTTGGACACTGACATATGCTGCTGTAATGGGTTTCTTTGTGGTTGGTTTCCAGACAGCAAAAACTTACGCTCTGCGGCATGGTACATTGCTCCTGGTTGGATTAGCATCAGCTTTAGCAAGGCTGTTGCAAAGAAAAGAGCTGGCAGCATCATAAAGTGAGGGATTTGGAGTTGCTCTTACCATGTGGAAACAGAGCAGGGATCAGAAACCACAAGATTGTTTTACTCTTCTTGCTGCCACATCTACTTGTTCACTTATAGGCCAAAATCTCCTGAGTGTAGTTAGAGCTGGGTTCATATGTTGCTTCTTGCAGATATGCAAGCATGCTGCAGCTGCTCTGCTCCAACTGTTTGCAAGGGGAAGCTGTGATTACTGACTGCAAATCTTTGCCTGCAAAAACGAGTTGGGATAGGAAATTTATTTTATTATACATACCAAAATGCCTGTGAGCACTGTAGATGGCTCTGACATGCAACTCTGGAGGCAACCCCTGAGAAAGCAGGGGCCAAGAGTTCAGATGGGAATCATAAATTTACAGCTGCCTTCCAATACCTGATGGGAGCCTACAGGCAGGCTGCAGAGGGACTTTTCATAAGGGCATCTGGAGACAGGACAAAGGGGAATGGTTTGAAGCTGAGGGAGAACAGGGTTAAATTGGATCTTAGGAAGAAGTTCTTCAGTAAGAGGATGGTGAGACTCTGGAATAGGCTTCCTCCCTGGAGGTGTTCAAGGCCAGGCTGGAGGAGGCCTCAAGCAGCTGAGTCTAGTTGAGAGACATCACTGCCCATGGTGGGGAGATTGGAGTAGATGATCTCTGAGGTCCCTTCCAGCCTAAACCACTCTATGATTCTGTGATTGTCTTGTGGAATGAGAGGTAGGGAGCAACTCGGTAGTCACCTAAAGCACTTTTAAGAATCGAGTGTCAACCTTTGTAATCCATCCTTAAAATCCACTAGGGTTTCATTTAGCCATTAGAGGCCTTGCTCTGAGAAAGTGATGTGAACAGAGGTAACTCATTGCAAATTCCTTGCAGCAGAAATCTAATGGGAATACAATTCCAAATGCCAGCAGTCATTTAAAGCCCACATGGACACTGTCCTGTGCAACCTACTCTATGTGGTCTTGCTTTGGCAGGGGGCGTTGGACTAGATGATCTCTGGAGGTTGCCTTCCAAGCCCTGCTGTTCTGTGGTTATATGAACAGCTTACTCATTCTCTTACAGCAAGTTTTCTTCCTTTTGGGTTTCTCATTCCAGCACTGCTTGCCACCACTCTCATGATAGCCCCAGGGAAACAGAGCCCTATCCCAGCAGCTGGCTGCAACCATTTGGGCAGTAGGCTGTACCTGTGGTTTGACAAAGCAAAGCAACAACACAAGGCAGCTGAAGAAGGGAGGTGGAAAAGGCTGCTTGATCCAATTCTGCTTGCAGTCCTGCAGAGTTATGTGAGCATTCTGCCTGTGACTTGTAACTAATGCTGTGATAAAAAGGTATCAGGAAATCAAATTTCGTCAGGTTGAATATTATGAAGAGAAACTGCCTCCAACTCTGTTACTTTCCTAATTTTCTCCAGTTCCCAAACTTTACTCTTGTGATATTCATCTCTCTTGAGCTGGCATCCAAGTGCAGCAGCCACCAGCAGCATGTAGCCGGTGGTCAGTTGCTTCCTGCTGCCTGGACTCTTTCTACACCATAGTGATGAGAGAAGAAATATCTCTGGAGACTGGAATCTCCTGAAGCCTTGCAGGCTTCCATAGGGGACTGAACTAATTTATCATAGAATCCCCTTTTCAAAAAGGACAGGAACTTCCTGGAAAGGGTACAGAAGAGGGCTACAAAGACAATGACAGGACTGGAAAGACCGAGAGCATTGGGTCTTTTTAGTCTGGAAAAGAGAAACCCGAGGGAGTGATCTCACCCATGCTTAGAAATACTTCAAGTGTGGGTGTCAGGAGGATGGGGCCAGGCTTTTTTCAGTATTGCCTGCTGACAAGACAAGGGGTAAGACCAGTTTCAGGCTTGAACATAAGTTCCATCTGTGCATAAAGAGGGGCTACTTTAACAGGCTGTCCAGCGAGGTAGTGCAGTCTCCATCTCTGGAGACATTCAAAACCCACCTGGAAATGTTCTTGTGTGACCCTTCCCTAGGTGAACCTGCCCTGGTATGGGAGCTGGTCCCAATCTCCAAAGGTCCCTTTCAATCCTCACCATTCTGGTCCTGCATCTGGGTCGAGGCAATCCCAGGCACAAATCCAGGCTGGGCAGTGACTGGCTGGAAAGTAGCCCTGAGGAGAGGGACTTGGGGTGCTGGTGGAGGAGAAGCTCAACATGAGGCAGCAGTGTGCACTTGCAGCCCAGAAAGCCAAGCAGAGGCTGGGCTGCAGAAGGAGCAGTGTGGGCAGCAGGGCCAGGGAGGTGATTGTGCCCATCTGCTCTGCTCTGCTGAGAGCCCACCTGGAGTACTGCATCCAGTTCTGGAGCCACTATTACACGAGGGATGTAGAGATGCTGGAAGTGTGCAGAGAAGGGCCACGAGGATGCTCAGAGGGCTGCAGCACCTCTGCTATGAGGACAGCCTGAAAGAGTTGGGGCTGTGCAGGCTGGAGAAGAGGAGGCTCCCAGGTGATCTTCTTGTCCCCTTCCAGTATCTGAAGGGGGCTACAGAAAAGCTGGGGAGGGACTTTTTAGGCTATGAGGTAGTGACAGGACTAGGGGGAATGGAGCAAAGCTGGAGGTGGGGAGATTCAGATTGGATGTGAGGAGGAAGTTGTTGAGCATGAGAGTGGTGAGGCCCTGGAACAGGTTGTCCAAGGGGGTGTTTGGGGCCACTTGCCTGGAGGTGTTTTTGGCCAGGCTGGCAGAGGCTGTGGGCAGCCTGATCTAGGGTAGGGTGTCCCTGGGCATGGCAGGGGGGTTGGAACTGGCTGATCCTTGTGGTCCCTTCCAACCCTGACTGATTCTATGATTCTGTGATCAACAAGCCCAACCATCTCCCTGTAGTTAAAGGTGTTGCTTAGTGTGTTAGCACGCCAGAGGCTTCAGCAGGGGAGTAGTGCCAGTTTTGGAAAGGAGCAATTGAGACAACTGAGCTAATTGATAGCAGAGGTAGTCCAGCATTTGGCACCCATCTGCCTTGAGGAGTAGATCAAATAGGGTGTTTTCTTCCAGCATCTGCAGACTACACAGTGGGGATTATTACTTGCTCTCTGCATAGGTGTTTTTGCACAGCTGCTCAAGGATATTTATTTTAGACTATCAAGTCAAGGCTGTGTAGATATCCGATGACTAAAACAGTGGATGCCTTGAAATAGCAAATTCTGTGTTCTATCTGGAGTCAGACGTGCCTGCCTGTGACAGAAACTGCAAATGATGTGAGCAGCAGCTGCAGCACTGCTACTGACAGCTGCAATCAGGATGGGTTTTGCTTGTTTGCTTTCACACTTAAAGCTGAAATCACACTGAAACTTCCAAACCCTTACAGTTCTTGTGCAGGTGTTTACATTGTCAAAGAAAGACTGTGGAGATTTTGCTTCCATCCAGGGCTAACCTCTAGCAGTTGCTTTATCACCTGATGACCTTGCTGAGAATGGGAAAATCAAGAAAAGGAAAGGCAATAGGATGCTGGGGTGTATTAAGAAGAGTGTATGCAGCAGATCAAGGGAGGTTCTTCTCCCCCTCGACTCTGCCCTGTTGAGACCCCATCATGAATACTGCCTTCAGTTTTGGGCTCCCCAGGCTAAGAGAAACAAGGATCTACTGAAGAGGGTCCAGTGGAGGGCTATGAGGATGATGAGGGGAATGGAGCACTGTCTGATGAGGAGAAGCTGAGGGACTTGGGACTGCTTAGTCTGCAGAAGAGAAGACTGAGAGGGGATTTAATAAATATTTAGAACTATCTGAGGACTGGGGGTCAGGAGTGGGGGACAGGCTCTGCTCACTTGACCCCTGGGATAGGACAAGGAGCAATGGGTGTAAGTTGCAGCACAGCAGGTTCCAGCTCAACACAAGGGGAATTTCTTTACTGTAAGGGTCACAGATCACTGGCATATGCTCCCCGGAGAGGTTGTGGAGCCTCCTTCTCTGGAGCCTTCCAAAGCCTGCCTGGATGTGTTCCTGTGTGCCCTGAGCTAGATTGTCTGGTCCTGCTCTGGCAGGGGGGTTGGACTCGGTGATCTCTTTGTGTGCCTTCCAACCCAGGACATCCTGTGAGTCTATGATCCTGTGGATTTCAATAGCCAAATTAATATGAACATAAATGCAAGATACATCAAGTCATACTGAGGCCAGCAAAGGAGCAGTAGTCACACTAACCTGGAAAGCAGTCTGCAAGAGCAGGAATAGGATGAGTGAGGAGGAACCCTAACAGTAAACTCCCTTCTCAGAAATCACAGAAACATTTATCCAGGTTGAAAAAGACCCTTGGGATCATCAAGGCCAACTAATATCTCTGCTCTACAAGGTTCACCCTAAACCATATCCCCAAGCACCACATCTAAACGACCTTTAAACACATCCAGGGTTGGTGACTCCACCATCTCCCTGGGCAGCTCATTCCAATGTCTGACCACTCGTGCTGGGAAAAAAGGTTTCTTAATGTCCAGTCTAAATATACTCAGTCACAGCTTGAGACCATTCTTGCTTGTTCTATCACTAATAACCCCTGAGAACAGAGCAGCAGCAGCAGCCTCTCCACAATGTTTCCACGTAGCTGTAGAGAGTGTTGAGGTCTCCTCTCAGCCTTCTTTTTTTTGCAAACTAAGCAGCCCCTGCTCCTTCAGTTGCTCCTCATAAGGTTGTTGTTGGGTTTTGTTTTTTTTTCTCCAGAGCAAACTTTCTCCTTTACACTGATTGTGATGCTTATAGGGTGGGACACACCTGCAGCCAACTGGAGTTAACTTTCCTGGCTGACTCCACACTGCTAACAGCCTACAGCCCATGGCTGGCCTGGGAGTCCATCCCAGCAGCACCAGGACAAGAGAGGATAAAGTAAGCTAACAAAACGATGACACATGAAAAACTTTCAATTCCCTGTGTCATGATGGTTACTTATGTAGTTAATCAATAAACACATATTTTCAGAGAGGATAAGAATATTTGCACAGCAGAGCATGCTGATAATGTGTTACATGCTACCTCAAGCTTTTCCCTTTATTTTTTTTCTCTTTTATTTAAACAAGCTTTGCTTTAGGGTAGGGGGGAAAAAAAGGTCTGCAGTTAGCACTGCATTCTTCTCTTGATGAATTTATGATCAGTTCATACTTTGAAACAGGAAACTCTAGAGGTTGTTGTATGCTGATGGAATAGCCCAATGCGTACACTGGATTCTCTAGTTGACATTTTCATTGGGGAGATAAAAAGAGATAGGCAGAGCATAAGAGAGAAAAGAAAAAGGAAAAAAAAAAGGAAGAAAGTGACACTGAAGGATAATAAACTCTGCAGGGCAGTTCCTCAGCTGGTATAAATTACCAAGTATATATCTCTATAGAAACATCCAGTTCCCAAAGCTTCAGGAGCTTTGCACCAGGAGGAGGTATGACTGCACACAGTAGAAGCTACTCTGCTGCTTTACTTATGATGCCATGGCAATAAATACACACATGTGGGCTTCCACTTGCCTTGTAATGGCTGCAGCTTGGTGCAGCTCTGAGAGATGTGTGGCTGAGTCTGAAGATGTATGGATGTGTGCCCACAGATCTCATGTATCTTTGAAATGGAGGTGCATTCATACAATCATAGAATAGTTTGGGTTGGAAGGGACCTCAAAGCTCAGCCAGTTCCAATCCCCTGCTGTAGGCAGGGACACCTCCCACTAGAACAGGTTGCTCAAGGCCTCATCCAACCTGGCCTTAAACACCTCCAGGGAGGAAGCAGCCACAACCTCCCTGGGCAACCTGTGCCAGTGTCTCACCACCCTCACTGCAAAGAACTTCCACCTAATATCTACAGCCCTGAAGCCACAAGGCTGTCCTGACCAGACCAGGACACAAGTATGTCCAAGAGCAAGCACTCCTTGGTGGACACGCTTCATGGACACACAGAGACCTCCACATAGTGCTTCTGTAAAGCCCTGCATGGGTGAGCACCAACTTGCAGAGTAAAGTGATCCAAGAGCAACCTGATTTCTGGGGTGTGTGTCCATGCAGTATGCTCAGCAGTGCCAATGGAACATGGCAGTGACATTTACAGAAATGGAGGAAGCCAGGCTGATGTTGCTTGCCTTGAGTTGAAATCATAGAATGGTTTAGGTTGGAAGGGACCTCAAAGCTCAGCCAGTTCCAACCCCCACCATAGGCAGGGACACCTCCCACTGGAACATGTCACTCAAGGCCTCGTCCAACCTGGCCTTGAACACCTAACACCTTGATTCACCTAAGCTTACTCAGTTAGCTTTTTCAGGGATGCAGAATCAAAGCCAAGATTCAATTTTGTTTGTGTGAAGCAACGACAGGGTACCACAGTTTATGCCAGCTGATGCCTTTCTCAGGGGTCAGGTACAGAGAGAGATGTTCCTGATTTACAAGTTCTGGCTTTTCCAGCAGCCTGTGTCAAACAGCCACATAGGAAAAACCAGAAAGCCTGTGTCACGTCCCTGCACATCTGATACCAGGCAAAGTGGGTTCCTGGGGCTCAGCCAGCTCCACCTCCTCAAATAAAACCTCTCTATTAGACATTTTAGGTACATTCTGCTTCTCTTCCAACAAAGAATCAAAGCTTGTCTATTGAATGAGATTGTCATCAATGTTTCTCTAAAGAGTTTGGAAGATTAAAGTTGTCATTTATAGGTGTTTTCTTCTCTCAGCTGTGGTGTCTTGTTCTTGGACATCTTCTCATTCAACTCGTTTCATATAATTTTAACCTAGGACAACTTGACAGTAATGTTACTGCTGAGATGCAAGCTGTTAAAGAGCAAGGTCTAGCACACAGACACAGCACGAGAGAAGAGCCCATTTAAGATCAGGAACAAGCAGTTTTAAACTAAAATGGAGAAGCTGATAAGCCTAGGGAATATTACAAAGCTGATGGAGTTCTATCTTTTACTTAGAATCACAGAATCAGTCAGTGTTGGAAGGGACCATAAGGATCATCTAGTTCCAATCCCCTTGCCATGCCCAGGGACACCCTACCCTAGAGCAGGCTGCCCACAGCCTCTGCCAGCCTGGCTGCAAACACCTCCAGGGAAGTGGACCCAACCACCCACCCTGGACAACCCTTTCCAGGGCCTCACCACTGTCATGGTGAAGAACTTCTTCCTCACATCCAATCTGAATCTCCCCATCTCCAGCTGTGCTCCATTCCCCCTAGTCCTGTCACTACCTCATAGCCTAAAAAGTCCCTCCCCAGCTTTTCTGTAGACCCCTTCAGATCCTGGAAAGCCACAAGAAGGTCACCTGGGAGCCTCCTCTTCTCCAGCCTGCACAGCCCCAACTCTTTCAGTCTGTCCTCATAGCAGAGGTGCTCCAGCCTCGTGGCCCTTCTCTGCACATCTCCAGCATCTCCACATCCCTCTTGTCCCAGGGGCTCCAGCACTGGATGCACTACTCCAGGTGGGGTCTCAGCAGAGCACAGTAGAGGGGAAGAATCACCTCCCTGGCCCTGCTGCCCACACTGCTCCTGCTGCAGCCCAGCCTCTGCTTGGCTTTCTGGGCTGCAACTTCTCCAACAAGAACACAAATCACAGAAGAGATTTGGAAAATCATTAATTCACTGATCCCATGCAGCAGTTAATTTCCTTTGCTCTGAATATTATGCCACAAGAGCTTCACATACTCCCTTCTCAGAACTCATCACTTTCCACTGCACAGAATTAAAGCCTTGTGTTTTAGATTTTGCCTTCTCTTTTCTAATATTAGAATGTATTAACTTCATCTCTTATTACTGCCAGGGAGGTCAAGGCACTTTGGCACAGGGAATCTTATTGATAGTCACGGATGATTATTGCTAACTAGGAAAGCAGAGCATAGTCAGAGCTCTAGGAAAAAGGTTTGAAGTGTGATTTCATGAGTTTGAAAGAATCATAGAGCCATAAGATGGCCTGACTTGAAAGGGACCTTAAAGATCATCTAGTTCCAACCCCCCAACTGTGGGCAGGGACACCTTCCACTAGACCAGGTTGTCAAAGCCACATCCAGCCTGGTCTTCAACATTTCTGGGGATGAGGCATTCACAACTTCTCTGGACAACCCATTCACAACTTCTCTGGGCAACCCATTCCAGTGTCTTCTCCACCCTCATATTAAAGAACTTCTTACTGATGTCTAACCTAAATCTAATCTGCTCTAGTTTAAAGCCCCTTGTCCTGTCA
This sequence comes from Psilopogon haemacephalus, assembly GCA_013396835.1. NCBI lineage: Eukaryota > Metazoa > Chordata > Aves > Piciformes > Megalaimidae > Psilopogon > Psilopogon haemacephalus. Next base: position 608,595 of record VWZI01022768.1, read on the forward strand.
CCCCATGTCCTTACCAAAATTCCCTCCCCAGCTTTCTTGTTCCCCCCCTTCAGGTATTGGAAGGACTCCATATGGACTCCCTGAAGCCTTTTTTTTTTTTTCCTCTCCATTAAAATGTTTTTATGTGCCTCTTTCTCAGCTGCTTTCTCAGTTGCTCTCCCACCCCTTAGATAGGAAGCTCAGGGTATTTGTACAGAAGGAGATGCAGAAACATTTGTGGGTGTGTTTGGCCCCTGTGCTCTAACCCAGAAGGGTACCAGACATTGTGCAGTGTAAGACACCAAGCCAGAACAACTCATCTGTTATCCTGTGTCTGCTTTTGTCCATGCAATCTGCTTTCTGCTCCTCAGCTGGAGAATTTGAGATGATAATTTTCTGGACCTGGACCTGGACCTTAGCAAAATCATATTAGCACTGCAGTCCTGAAGAATAAAGCTCATTATCTCCCTCAAAACCCAATTCAGGCTTCCTAAGTAATGAATAAGCTTCTCAAATACATGATTTTCTCAGCAGCATTTCTGAGGTGTAATGGAGAACAGTTCTCCAATGGAAGGTGTCTTTAAAAGCTCTGATTTTAGTTTCTCTGGAAAAGTAACCAAAATATGTTACCAGCTAAGTCAGCAGGAACAAGTCTGTTGTGCATCTCGGGGGGTTTCCTCTGCAGGTGCCATGGGGTTCTCACCACCCTGGCACATCACTGAAAATACTGGTGATGTGGAGACCTTAAGAAGGGTGAAAGATGGAAGTGAACAAAGAACGCCACAAGAAGAGAGAGAACAGCTGGCAGCACAAAGACACCAGGTGAAAACACATCTCGAAGGGCATAGATGCTCTGACAGCTGGTTGCATGCAGGAGAGGTCCTGCAAAGCCCTCTCAAATTATCTACCAAAGAAAAATAAACCTGCGAGGAGCAAAAGAAATCCCATGCAAAGTCCAACATGCCTCACTTCCTTCTACCTTCTCTTTTAGTTAGTTCTGCTTAGCTTCCCAGAGTATCCTTGTGCAGGCAAGATAAAGAGATAGTCGGGGTAGGGTCACAGCTATTTGAATTGTCAGACCTTCATTAACTTCAGTGGAGAGAACTGAGTTCATTTGTACTGTCTGCTGGTGGGGACCTCTGTTAGCCATGTGGCGTTTGTTTTGGCAGCAGCTGGCTGGAAATGAAGGCCTGTGTGTGTTTGGTAAACAAGCTCCTTTGAGCACCAGAGGCAGGTATTCTTTTTAAAAGCAGTTTATTAGCTCCACGCAGCGAGGGGCAAGGCTTGTCGGTAGGAAAAGTTACTTTTGTTCAAGACCTTGACCTTTTCCGACAAAACCTGTAAATTATTTCGCACTCTTTGCCTGGAGTTTGATTGGACTGCTCCAATTAGCAGCGAAAGCAAAGTCATTAAAAAGAAACCTATTTCGAATTATAGGTCAGAGTCAAGTCTGGATTTCACATACGAGTAGAGAAAAATACTTCCCTTAATTATCTGGCAAACTGTGTAATAAGCAGCCCAATTTCTGCCTTTACTCAGGTGCTGCTTCCTTGGTTTTGCAGGTGTAGGGTCAAGAAAGCTTGTGATTTGTTTGCTTTTCCTTTGTGCTCGCCTCCAAATATCCTTAAGTGTTTCAAGAGCTCAGCCTGGAAGATACAGATGCTTCTTATCTCTCACTACCGTATCAAGCCACTCAACATGTTTGCTCCTGGTTAGCTAGAGGAGAATTTACAGCCTGCTGTTATATGCAGATGGAGATATTTTTCTGAGTGAAATGAGAGCAGCTTTCAATCCACCTCAGATGAACTACTGTTTGCTGCTTCTTAATACCTGAAGGGATCCTACAGAATCATAGAATGGTTTAGGTTGGAAGACACCTCAAAGATCATCCAGCTCCAACCCCCCTGTGCCATAGGCAGGGACACCTCCCACTAGATCAGGTCACTCAAGACCTCATCCAGCATGGCCTTGAACACATCCAGGGAGGGAGCAGCCACAACCTCCCTGGGCAACCTGTTCCAGTGCCTCGCCACCTTCACTGTGAAGAACTTCTTCCTAACATCCTGTTCAAATCTCCCCTCTGCCAATTTGAACCCATTCCCCCTCGTCCTGTCATTACCAGACCTTGTGAACAGTCCCTCCCCAGCCTTCCTGTAGGCAAAGGAGAGGGACTTTTCATAAGGGTATCTAATGACTGGAAAAGGGGGAATGTTTTAAAGCTGAGGGTGAGCAGAGTTAGACTGGATCTGAGGAAGAAGTTCTTCAGTATGAAGGTGGGGAGACTCTGGAAGAGGATGCCCATGGAGGTTGTAGATGCCTCCTCCCTGGGGGTGTTGAAGGCCAGGTTGGATGAAGCCTTGAACAGCTGAGTCTAGTTGAGAGGTGTCCCTGCCGATGGCAGAGTTTGGAGTAGATGATCTCTGAGGTCCCTTCCAATCTAGGAAATTCTCTGATTAATTACATTGAGCTTCCTGAACCTCTTTGTCTGGGCTAGCTAAATAATAAGCACCCACAGAGCATTGCTCTGGTTCTGCTGACATAAAAGTTTCTCCATAGCACGAATGTACTTTCTGAATGAGTCCTCGTCCAGGTCCAGTCAATCAGAATTGATTTCTGAGTATTTCTTTGGCAGAAATATGTCAATCTTTAGCAGTTCTCCAAAAACACTACCCACATAAACATGCAGTGGAAAGATTTTCCAAGTTTAAATTATTTGAGTCATCTTTGGTTTGAGAGAGGAGAAAGGAGGGAGGATGGTCAATAGATATCTTATTTTAATTGGAAATTGTAGTGTGCAAGGAAGAAGAGGACTGACTGTGTGAAGGATGGAAAAGGAAGTGGTGCTTGTTTTCTCTGCAGACTTCCTCACTTTCTTTATTGATGTTCTGAACCTAAAATTGTAGGATGCAGTGGGATACTCATGAAGCAACCTCTCTTCACCTTTGCCTCAAAACCAGCCCATACCCAACCCAAAGAAGCAAAAGCAATTTTGTGTCTGCACGTACCCAATGCGTGCATGAGGTGGGTCTGTGTTTATCCTCTTCCTCCACCAATTTGATTCCAGGTAAATAAAATGAGGATGGGGAAACAGTAGCACCTGTACATAGTTGTAATTGCTAAAATGGCCAAGGCTCAGGTGGGAGAGAGTGGGAAGGGAAGGAGAGACTATCTCTATGTCCCTTTTTCCAAACATGAGGAGAATGGGATGGGATGAAGTAGTGGGGGGGAAAAAGTAAGTGTGATTATTTGGGGATGATTTTCTTCACTAGCTGTCTCACAGGCAGGCTAAAGTTTTCTTTGCACACCTTCTGAAAGCCTTGTAGTGCTTTTATATTCCATGCTATGCTTGGTGCTTGGAAACCATCCATGGTGTAACACTCTTGCCTATCCCTGCCTTTAAGAGGTTTGGATTTCAGTGACAGCTTCAGGGTAAGCTTTGATTTCTTATTTCGCTTGTACCACCACATGATAAAAATATATGAGGCTATTGCCTTTAGCAGCCCCATAAGCATTTTTGAGGAGAGAGCCTTTGTGAAAGGGTATCCTGTACCATGGGAAGCACTCATATTTGTGAGGCTCGTGGGCATTCAGCAGTGGAAGAAAGCAAATCTCCCCCTTTACTCTGCTCTCGTCAGACCCCACCTGCAGTACTGTGTGCAGTTCTGGAGCCCCCAGCACAAGAAGGACATGGAACTGCTGGAGAGGGTCCGGAGAAGGGTCCAGAGGAGGGCCATGAAGATGATCAGAGGGCTGGAGCACCTCTGCTATGAGGACAGGTTGAGAGAGTTGGGGCTCTGCAGCCTGGAGAAGAGAAGGCTTCCAGGAGACCTTAGAGTAGCCTCCCAGTATCTGAAAAGGTTCTACAGGAGGGCTGGGGAGGGACTGTTCACAAGGTCTTGTAATGACAGGACGAGGGGGAATGGGTTCAAATTGGAGGAGGGGAGATTTGAATGGGATGTTAGGAGAAAGTTCTTCAC
>VWZI01022768.1:617455-629363 GCA_013396835.1 Psilopogon haemacephalus
TGCTGGGGGCTCCAGAACTGCACACAGTTATCCAGGCTTATGCAGCCAATAAAACGTGTATGCAAGAGAATCATAGAATCATAGGATGTTGGATGCTCAAGGTTGGCCTAGAGACCATCAAGTCCAACCCCCACCCAACCAAAGCAGGGTCACCTAGCACAGGCCACACAGGAGTGCATCCAGGTGGGTTTTGAAAGTCTCCAGAGAAGGAGATTCCATAATGTCTCTGAACAGCCTGCTCCATGTCTCTGTTACCTTCAGCATAAAGAAGTTTCTCTTCGTGTTGAGGTGGAAACTCCTGTGTTCCAGCTTGTGCTTATTGTTTCTTGTCCTGTCAAAGGAGACCATTGAAAAGAGCCTGGCACCTTCATCCTGGCACCATCACATATTTATGGACATTAGTAAGATCCTCTTTCAGTCTTTTCTTCTCCAGACTGAACAGCCCCATGTCTCTCAGTCTTTCTTCATAGGAGAGATGCTCCATTCCCTTCACCAGCCTTGTAGCTCTTCGTTGGACTCCCTCCAGTGGTTGCCTGTCTCTCTTGAATTGGAGAGCCCAAAACTGGGCACAATATTGCAGGTGAGGTTTCACCTGGGCAGAGTAGAGGGGGAGGAGAACCTCTTTAGTCCTGCTAAGTGCAAGAATCCCTGCTGATTTCCTTTAGATTTTGCCACAATATTAGGTCCAGTCTTTGTCTGCCTTGCTTTAGCACTTGGCCATCAGGACTAAAGTGTCAGCTAAAAAAAGCCAAGGAGACTTGGCAACATTTTTCTCATATGACCCACAAGTGTCAAGCCATCTACTTGAAAGGCAAACTCTAGACAAAGCCAAGTTCTTAGGCAACCTATACCCCTTTAATTATCCTCTGTCACAGCAAATTACCATTGGTTTTAATTAAGCAAACATCCCTAGACTGGCAGGATGTGCTGCTTCCCACTTTATCCCTGCTGGAAATGTTTGTTTCTCTTCTGAAATTCGAATGTGAAGCATCAAAGAAGTGGGAGGAGAGCAGAGGTTTCAAGCACCCTGACATCCAGTGCTGTATATTATGTTCCCCTAACTCTCTCTTCAAGGTGAGCAGTGGAGATAAGGCAGTGATCTGCAGCCTATCTAATCTGGTTTTCCATTATTTTCTTAAGTTGTCTTACATGCAATAATCATTACAGTGCAAGTGACACCGCTGAGAAAATCAATTCTTCCTCGCTGAATAGAAAATAACTTAAGACTGCAATTGAATCATAATTGGGATTTGGGTTGTTTTGTTGGACTTGCAGTTCACCACCACCACCACCTAGTTTGGCCAGGAACGTCCTATGTCTTCTGGCAAAGGCACTGCTGGCTATAAAACATTACAAAATCTACTTCCAGTTGAAATGTAATAAAACTCTCTCATGGATCTACAGTGAATTTTCTGTCAGGTAGTCGATACTATGCCCTTGAGGATTAAAAAGCCTCTGAATATTTATTAGCAAGCTGGAAGGCTATGCCAGGTAGGCTTTGAACTGTGCTCATCACTAGAGCATGGGAATGACTTTCAGCACTGCACCTGTCATATATTCTCTGAGATTATTGTTCACCCGTCGCTGTTTATCTGCAATTGAGCAACAACAATGGAAAGGCCTCAGATGTGATGTATGTGGGCACAAAGCCCACCTAACCAGTGGCAGCTTTTTAAACCTGAGGATGAATGAGAGTTAGCAGAGGTTAGCAGCCCTGTGCATTGCTCTCACATCTCTAGAGGGTCCCGTGGCGTGCCAAAGCCTCTCAACTGTATTGTATTTGATAGAAGAAATTCAGGGCTGGTAGTTTGTATATGGCTTCAGTTTAATATGGAAGTTATATTGGAGGAGGGGAAAAAAAGATCTTTGAAATCTTTTAGCTCCCAGTGCAGCACGTCAATGCTTGGAGAGGTTGGGATAAAAACCTCTGCCATGAAAAGGGAGCTCACAGTGAGAGAAATCATAGAATCCTAGAATGGTTTCAGTTGGAAGGGACCTCCAAAGCTCATCTAGTCCAACATCTCTGCAGTCAGTAAGAAAAATTCTCCACTAGATCAGGTGGCTCAGAGCCTTGTCAAGCCTGACCTTGAGTATCTCCATGGATGGGGCTTGAACTGCTTTCCTGGACAACCTGTTTCAGTGTTCCATCACCCTCATGGTGTAGAACTTGTCCCTAACTTCCCATCTAAATCTGCCCTTCCCTCAAACCAATGTGATGTCCAGGTGATGAACACAAGCCCTCCACATGCTGACCCAGGGCTGGTGACCTAGAGTCCGACTGAGAACTGAAAAGGTCCTTGGAGCTGCAATATTCCTGGGTTTCATTACTGAGGGAGGGGACTGGTCTTAATTGAAACCAGCTTGTCTAAAGCAGAGTCATCTTCCTGTTACCCCGAGGAAGGAGGCAGCCAGGATTCTCCATATTCCCCTGCCTCTGTGTGTTGCTGTGCAGAAGAAGTGTCTGTGTGCTGTGAGCACACTGTGAGCACCTGAGTAGCTGTGTGCCCAGCCAAAGGTAACTGATGCAGAGCAGGGACAGCTGTTGGCATGCTCCTGCTCATCTCCACAGTGACCCAGTGCTGCGTCAGCACAGCCAGCTCCCAAGTGAGACACTGCAGCAAAGTCCCTTCAGGGTAAAAAAAGAAATAAGCCCAAAAGCCAAAACACAAAAGAGGAAAACAAAGTGCCTGTGTGCAACTGCTCCTTCCCGTTGCCAAAAACCTGTTTGCAGTTAATGCTGTCCCCCCACGCTTCCCTCCAGCAGATAGTCCTTGGCTGACTGTTTAGGGTAGCTGCTCAATGTTCTCCAGCACCCTTTCCTAACCTAGCTTGTGGAAAGACTCTTTTCTGGTCATTTGACCAAGAATTTCTTCACCCCAATGTTAAATCCCATATGTAATGCAGGAACCCCCACAGTTCCCTCCAGCAGATAGTCCTTGGCTGACTGTTTAGGGTAAGGAGAGCTGCTCAATGTTCTCCAGCACCCTTTCCTAACCTGTGGAAAGACTCTTTTCTGGTCATTTGGCCAAGAATTTCTTCACCCCATATGTAACACAGGATACTCGGTGCTTGGTTGTCAATTTAGATCTCTTTTCCCTCTAAATTCCTGCATTTATCTTCAGAATAAAGGATTGATTTCCTTCTGGGAGAGGGAAAAGAAAAGGAGGCTGTGTCTGTGTTTGGATAACCAGGAGAATTTTCAGACTGTGTCCAGCTGTTGTAGGAGAGATACTGAAAAGCTGCAAAGTGGATCCTTGTGCCATCTTATCTCGCTCAGACAAGAAGACACCCTCTGGCTTATACTGATAAGCTATGGATTTGATTGATTTGATCTCTGCTTTCGTCCTTCTTCATAATTTAAGCTATTGATTCTATTTACTAAAAACTAATTTAAAAAAACACAAGCCCTGAGTGCTCTGCTGTTCCAGATCAGGCTGCTCCAGGCAGGCTGATCTGAAGCTAATCCATTCACTGCTGATTTATTTTTCACTCTGATTTCAAGCAGAGTTCTCTTCTCTGTTTCATCATTATTATTTTTTTTTCCTTCTGTTTCTTTCTGAGAGGAAAAAAAAAATTAATTTCACACCTCCAATGAGAGCAGGGGGGGGAGGGGGTCTAGATTCCTTTTTTTGATACATGAAGTGAGCTCAGGGAAGTTTACCTGGCTCATATTCCTGCAGGTTTTGCTCAGGTGGAGCACTGGGCATTGTTCTCTATCGTCATAAATCAAAGCACTGCAGTGTTGGGGGGTTTCTTTATGCTAGGAAGGAAATCAGAGCATTTCCTTAAATACAGCCATATTGATGTGAATGGTCACGTCTTACTGCTCAGGCCATCGTGCATGCTTCTCACCCTGATTCTCACCTCTCTTCCAGATCTCTTATGACTACAAGATGTAGGTCCCATGTGGGTTTCCACAGGATCAAAGAATCCCAGAAACATTCAGGTTGGCAAAACCCCTCAGGATCACCAAGTCCAACCTATAACCCTACTCTACAAGATTTGCCTTAAACCGTATCCTTAAATACCACATCCAAACAACCCTTAAACACATCCAGGGTTGGTGACTCCACCGCCTCCATGGGCAGCTCATTCCAGTGCTTGACCACTCTCTTACTGAGAATTTTTTTCCTAATATCTAATCTAAACCTCCTTAGTCTCAGCTTGAGGCCATTCCCCCTCGTTCTGTCTCCAATTACCTGTGAGAAGAGCCCAGCAGCAGCCTCTCCACAATGTCCCTTCAGGTTGCTGTAGACAGCAATGAGCCTCCTCTTCCTCTAACTAACCATCCCCAGCTCCCTAGGGCAGTGACTCCTCATAAGATTTATTCTCTAGGCCTTCATCAGCTTTGTTGCCCTCCTCTAGACCCACTTCAGCACCTCCACATCTCCCCTGTATTGTAGTGCCCAGAACTGAACACAATCCTCAAGGTGTGGCCTCACCAAAGCCAAGCCCAGGAGGACAATCACCTCTCAACTCCTGCTAGATGAACATTCCTGAGCTCCCTTCACTCAGATGGCTGTCCCATCTACCCTTGTTTTTATCCATTCAGATTTTATCCAATTTTATGCAAAAAAAGATGTCTATCAGTGGAACATCTCATTAATGAGGAAATGCCCAGGAGTGGGGTCTTTATAGGCTGGAGGAGAGGAAACTGAGGGGTTTATAAAGATATGAAGGATGATGGACCCAGGCTCTTCTCAGTGGTGTCCAATCAGCAATGGGTGCAAGCTGGAACAGAGGAACTTGAACAGAAGGAAGAACTTTTTCACTGTGAAGGTAACAGAGCCCTGGAATAGGCTGCCCAGAGAGGATGTGGAGTCTCCTTCTCTGGAGACTTTCTCCCAGGTGCCCAGTGACAGAACAAGAGGACACAGTCTCAACCCACGAGGAAGAAGTTCTTCACAGAAAGAGTGACTGCCCATTGGAGTGGGCTGCCCAGCGAGGTTGTGGAGTCACTGGAGGTGTTTAAGACAAGGCTGGATGAGGCACTTAGTGCCATGGTTTAGTTAATGAGAAGGGTTAGGTGATAGGTTGGACTTGATGAATTCAGAGGTGTTTTCCAGCCTCCTTATTTCTGTGATTCTGTGGAAACCCACCCGGATGTGTTCCTGTGTGACCTGCTCTGGGTGATCTTGCTCTGGCGTGGGGGTTGGAGTGGATGACCTTTTGAGGTTTTGTTCAACCCCTACCATTCTGTGATCGGTCATTTAGAGAGCTGATGACACAGCCACTTCAAAGCTGATGGCAGGGGGTGTGGGAAGGGGGCAGAATTCTACCTGCCATCTAGCAAGGTTAGATATTGCAAAGGATGCATTTTCTCTTCCTTAGAGATCTTTCAGAGCCATCAGCAGGTCAAGTTTCTCCCATCTCTGTTTCCCTGGTTTTATTACCCTTTTTGAGAGGACCATGTATGTTTATTATTTTCAAGTACTCCATGGGGGGGTTATGTTTGAGCAGCACTGGGAAGGCAAAAGCACTGAGCACATCTTAAGGTAAGCTGGTGGTTCACTTGTCAGGGTGGTCAAGCTGGCATCTTTCTCAAGCACTAAGACTCACTTTCAAATGCACTAAAAGCCAACATTTGACACCAGTGGAAGATTTCTCCTTTGTGCTGCTGGGAAGAGACCTGTCAGTCTTAAAGGAAGTAGTACAGTTAGTGGTTTGAAGGGTACTGCTACACTAGCTGCTGTGCTGGATTTATCCAGCAACAGAACTTTAACATAGGGAAGTAAATGGATAGCTAGTGGAAGGTTGACAGATCATAGAATCATAGAATGGTTTAGGTTGGAAGAGACCTCAAAGATCATCCAGTTCCAACCCCCCTGTGCCATAGGCAGGGACACCTCCCACTAGATCAGGTCACTCAAGACCTCATCCAGCCTGGCCTTGAACACCTCCAGGGAGGGAGCAGCCACAACCTCCCTGGGCAACCTGTGCCAGTGCCTCACCACCTTCACTGTGAAGAACTTCCTCCTAACATCCCGTTCAAATCTCCCCTCTGCCAATTTGAACCCATTCCCCCTCGTCCTGTCATTACAAGACCTTGTGAACTGTCCCTCCCCAGCCTTCCTGTAGAACCCTTTCAGATACTGGGAGGCTACTCTAAGGTCTCCTGGAAGCCTTCTCTTCTCCAGGCTGAAAAGTCCCAACTCTTTCTGCCTGTCCTCATAGCAGAGGTGCTGCAGCCCTCTGATCATCTTCGTGGCCCTCCTCTGGACCCTCTCCAGCAGTTCCATGTCCTTCTTGTGCTGGGGGCTCCAGAACTGCACACAGTACTCCAGGTGGGATCTGACGAGAGCAGAGTAAAGGGAGAGAATCCCCTCCCTTGCCCTGCTGGCAATGCAGTCAGCATTTGCAGTGGCAAGCTAATTCTTGCTAGAATCATAGGAAAACATAGTTATCTGTTTGGTTTTTTTTCTTTTGTGCAAGAAGTAATAAGGATTCCTTGCATTGTTGTTCCCTGCCTATCAAACTGGTGATGTCTAAGGGGAAGAGGTCTCAATAATGGGGAAAGACTGTGAAGGGGAAGAGATGTACTCAAGAGAGGGCAAGATGAAATTGAAAAGAGTCCATCCACTGGCAATTCATAGCTCTGTGAATGTTTCCCCCAGCAATCACTAAAGGATAAGCTGGGGAAAAAAAAAAAAAAAAAATCTTGATGTGGAAAGTGTATGGCTGGGAAGAACTCCAGGAGGGAAGTGTGCTGAGGAATGGCACTAAATGGGAATCTTTGCATTCTTGAATAGAATGTGCCAAGTGCACTGCAGTGCAAGGACTGCAAGCTCTGTTACAAACGTGGAGGCTGATCATAGGAGCATAGAATGGTAGGGGTTGGAAGTGATTTCTGCTGATCAAGTCCTGCCAGAGCAGGTCACACAGAAACACATCCAGGCAATTCTGGAAAGTCTCCAGAGAAGGAGACTCCATAATCCCTCTGCTCCAGGGCTCTGTCAGCCTCACAGTAAAGTTTCTCCTTATGTTGAGGTGCAATTTTCTGTGTTCCAGTTTGTGTCCTTTGCTCCTCATCCTATCACAGGGCACCAGTGAAGAGACTGGGCCCTTCCTCTCAACACTCACCTTTAGTCTGATCCCCTCTCAATCTTCTCTTTTCCTTACTAAACAGACACAGATCTCTCACTCTTTCCTCCCCAGAAGGATGTACCAGTCCCTTCATCATCCTCACAGCCCTCCACTGGACTTTCTCTAGTATTTCTGTGTCCCTCTTGTACTGGGGAGCCCAGAACTGGACACAATATTCCAGATGTAGTCTCACCAGGTCAGAGTAGAGGGGAGGAGAACCTTCCTTGAATTTCTGACCACACTTCATAATGCAGCCCAGGAGTTCATTGACCTTCTGGGTGATCATGTTAATCATTCCCACTGTGCTGTGTGCTTCATCATCTTGCACAAGCAGCAGCAGCAGCAATTCCAGGCACCAGCTTCTGTCCCCCTGGAAACAGTTAGTGGAGACAGTTCAGATTAAAGGAAGGCATGACCAGAGGGGATGAACAGGAGGTCTTGCTTCTTTGCATGGTGCTAGAGTGAAAAAAAAAAGAGGATTTTTCAACTTTGTTCCTTTTAGTATTATTTCAAACCACAAGCACTTTAAAAAGTGGACTTCTGAATGTGAAAAGGAAATTCTTCAGTCACTGAAGTGGGAGCATATGGCACAGGCCCAGCATATTTCTGTGTGTCAGTTGTGTCAGCACGAGTCTGGCTGCTGCCCTTTGCATCCAGAACCCCTCCTTCAGGAGATGCTGATTTCCCAGAACCACTGCTGAGTTAGCTCAGTTTGGCACTCAGGCTGCTCTTTGGAAAATACACCATGCATTAGGTAACAGAGAGAATATTTACTCTTGCAAAACTCAAACTGAGATCCAGAGAAAAAGGAGGAGATCAGATCTCCAAGTGCTATTCCTTAAATGATTTCTGACTTCTCTGGCATCAAGGAGTATCAGAGCATAGAATCATAGAGCCAAAGAATCACAGAGCCATAGAATCACAGAATCATAGAATGGTTTAGGTTGGAAGAGACCTCAAAGCTCATCCAGTTCCAACCCCCCTGTGCCCCCATAGGCAGGGACACCTCCCACTAGCTCAGGTCGCTCAAGACCTCATCCAGCCTGGCCTTGAACACCTCCAGGAAGGGAGCAGCCACAACCTCCCTGGGCAGCCTGTTCCAGTGTCTTACCACCCTCCCTGTGAAGAACTTCTTCCTAACATCCCATTCAAATCTCCCCTCTGTCAGTTTGAACCCATTCCCCCTCGTCCTGTCATTACAAGACCTTGTGAACAGTCCCTCCCCAGCCTTTCTGTAGGCCCCCTTCAGATACTGGAAAGTTACATAGAATGTACTAGGCTGGGGGGGATGTTTAAAGGTCATCTAGTCCAACACCTCTGCAGTAAGCAGGGACCTCCCCAACTAGATCAGGTTGCTCAGAGCCCAACCAAGCCCCACCTTGAATGTCTCCAGGGCTTTTGTCACCTCCCTGGGTAACCTCTTCAGTATCACACCACCCTCATAGTAAAGAACTTCTCCCAAATGTCCAACCTAAATCTCCTTTATTCTAGTTTCAAACCACTGACACTCATCCTATCACTACAAGCCCTTGTAAAAAGTCCCTCTCCAGGTTTTGTGTAGGACCCCCTGTGAGGAAGGTTGCTGTTAGTTTTCCCCAGGCTAAACAACCACAGCTCCCTGAGCTTTTCCTCATAGGAAAAGTGCTCCAGCCCTCTGATCATTTCAGTGGTTCTCCTCTGGAGCTGCTCCATCACATCTGTGGTTATCTCATCACAACTTAAGGAAGCCTTTGGATGCATCCAGATTAATCCAAATATTAGGTGGGGACCCTGTTACTTATTAGGCTGTGCATGCTAATTAGGGGATGTGACAGTAGGTTGCTTCCTTTTTGCTTTATTAATATTCTGTGATATTTCAGCTGTGTCCCATTAAGCAGCCTATGAAGGGCTGGATAGGAAAGGAGTTAAAAGCACACTGGCTTTTTTCCAATTAATTTGTCATGGAAGATAAATGATAGTGGGGAGTTGTTTTTTGGGTTTTTTTTGTGCTAAACAGCAATGGTTCAGCAAGACAGTTTGCAGAAAAGCTTTCTCTGTCACATTCACTAAGGTGTCCAACCCAGAGCTGGAAGAATTTGGTCCCTGAACAATTTGTCGAGATCAATAGAGAGCAGATCAAGGGAGGTTCCCCTCCTCCTCCTCTACTCTGCCCTGGTGAGACCTCATCTTGGATACTGTCTTCAGTGTTGGGCTCCCCAGTTTAAGAGGGGCAGGGATCTGCTGGACAGAGTCCAATGGAGGGCTATGAGGATGATTAGGGGACTGGAGCACTGCCTGGTGAGGAGAAGCTGAGGCACCTGGGGCTGCTTAGTCTGCATAAGAGAAGACTGAGAGGGGATTTAATCAGTGTTTAGAACTATCTGAGGACTGGGGGTCAGGATAGGGGGGACAGGCTCGGCTCAATTGATCCCTGGACAAGGAACACTGGATGGATGTTGCAGCACAGGAGGTTCCACCTCAACACAAGGGGAATTTCTTTACTGTAAGGGTCACAGAACACTGGCACAGGCTCCCCGGAGAGGTTGTGGAGTCTCCTTCTCTGGAGCCTTCCAAAGCCTGTCTGGATGCGTTCCTGTGTGACCTGAGCTAGACTGTGTGGTCCTGCTCTGGCAGGGGGGGGTTGGACTCAGTGATCTCTTTGTGTGCCTTCCAACCCAGGACATCCTGTGAGCCTGTGAATAGAGGTAGCATCCTGCTGGAGGGCCTGCAGCATAGACTGAATCACTACACACCTTTCTGCTGTGACCTCAGCCAATAAACAAACAGGTTCACACATTGCATTGTGTTGGAAGACTCTGAGAGGTCATCTTCTCACAATCAGCAGGGACACCTACAACTAGAGGAGGCTGCACAGGGTTACATCAAGTCTGATCTTGATGTGTCCAGGGGTGGGGCCTCAACCATACCTCTGGGCAACCTGTTTCAGTATTTCCCCACCCTCACTGTGCAGAACTTCCTCCTGATGTCCAATCTAACTTCCCCTCCTCCAGTGTCAACCCATTGCCTCTCGTCCTGTCACTACAGACCCTTCTAAACAGTCCCTCCCCAGCCTTCCTGTAGGTCCCCTTCAGATGCTGAAATGCAGCTCTAAGGTTTCCTTGGAGCCTTCTCTTCTCCAAGCTGAACAGCCCCAATCCTTTCTGTTCTCTCAATTCTTTCTGTTCTCTCCCTGCTGCAAAATAAGATCATAGAATCATAGAATCAGTCAGGGTTGGAAGGGACCACAAGGATCATCCAGTTCCACTCCCCCTGCCATGCCCAGGGACACCCTACCCTAGAGCAGGCTGCCCACAGCCTCTGCCAGCCTGGCCAAAAACACCTCCAGGGATCTGGCCCCAAACACCTCCCTGCAGGGGCAACCCATTCCAGCCTCTCACCATTCTCATGCTCAACAACTTCCTCCTCATATCCACTTTGAATCTCCCCACCTCCAGCTTTGCTCCATTCCCCCTAGTCCTGTCACTACCTGAGAGCCTAAAAAGTCCCTCCCCAGCTTTTCTGTAGGCCCCCTTCAGATCCTGGAAGGCCACAATAAGGCCACCTGGGAGCCTCCTCTTCACCAAAGTGAATAGCATCATAGAATCCTAGAATCAGTCCGGGCTGGAAGGGACCACAAGGATCATCAAGTTCCATAAAAAGAGCCATTTTTTATCTTCATTGACACATTCTTGGGACAGGAAAAGAGCTGAAGTGTGAGAGCAGGACGTCTGCTCTTACTCTGAATCAAAAGAGGGGAAGAGAACAGCTAAAAATCCCCCATCTAAGTTAGACTGTGGCCATCTTCCACAACCCTGTTTTCCTTGACAAGTTGCCCATGGGAAAGAACACAAAGTAAAAAAGCTCTCTCTGCAAGAAGAAAACCTCCCGAGCTCGTACAGTGCTCCTTTTGTTAGGGAAGTATGCAGAGATAGGAATAGAAACGCATGCAGCATGGAGAGAGTGTGCACAGAGCATGGATCTTTGAGGGGACCTCACCACGGACAGAGACGGCTGCAGGTATCAAGGTCAGGCTTTGAGGAAGTCTCACATTTATCACAAGCTGTCCACTTCTCAAAGGCCCATCTGAGAGAGCTGTGAGGGAGGAGGCTGCACTCTCCTCAAAGCAAGGGCAGTGTCTCACAGGATAATCAGCTGCTATTCCAAGTGCAGCTATTGGTAACACTGAAGCAATCTCTATTTTCTGGCTCTCTCTAGCCAAGACAGGGCAACTTCATTCCTTTGCATCGTTTATCTTTATGAGGACAGGCTGAGGGAGTTGGAACTTTTCAGCCTGGAGAAGAGAAGGCTTCGAGGAGACCTTAGAGCAACCTTCCAGTATCTGAAGAGGGCCTACAGGAAGGCTGGGGAGGGACTGTTCACAAGGTCTTGTAATGACAGGACGAGGGGGAATGGGTTCAAATTGGCAGAGGGGAGATTTGAATGGGATGTTAGGAGGAAGTTCTTCACAGTGAGGGTGGTGAGACACTGGCACAGGTGACCCAGGGAGGTTGTGGCTGCTTCCTCCCTGGAGGTGTTCAAGGCCAGGCTGGATGAGGTCCTGAGCGTCCTGATCTAGTGGGAGGTGTCCCTGCCTATGGCACAGGGGGTTGGAACTGGATGATCTTTGAGGTCTCTTCCAACCTAAACCATCCTATGATTCTATGATCTTGCACAAAACACTTTTCACAGCATGCTTCTGACATCATTAGAAGCAATTTGAACTATGCTGTCAAGCTTATTGCTGGCCTCTTTATTTTTCCCTTTTTTTTTTTTTTTTTTTTTTTTTTTTTTTTTTTTTTTTTTTTTTTTTTTTTTTTTTTTGGTAATTTTTTTTTGGCGGTTAAAT